>JBCEWC010009824.1:0-18307 GCA_038996855.1 Solanum aculeatissimum
CCACAGGTCTACAGTGGCGAAGACCCATAATGAAAGTCTGCAAAGCAACAAACACATATAGGAATTCTCCATCATCTGTTTTCTTCAACCGTATATGTGACCCTGGGTATGTATTTTCCAGCGTGTATAAATAAGCTGGCAATTTATTATACGATCCTGATGGTGTTCCCCGCAAAGAATTCAAAGCCTTCTCCTTCGCCCTCCACGCCAACATGTACGTAACATCGACCCCGAGATTCATTTTTACATCATTTTTAATATCCGAAGATGTGTACTTTTGTTTGTGATTCTCTAATCTTGGCTTCACAAGCCCGCCAACAAGATTACTGATTGCTTGCCTTTGTGAGTAAAATCTATCCTTCAATGGACATGTATGCTCCATGTTGAATGTTCTTATCCGAAACATACCAAATTTATTAATTGCGGAAGCTTTCATTAACCATTCACATTCATCTGATTTATACACAATAGTGTAGCTGCAACCATATAAACACAATATTCCAAACATTAATATGTTTTTATACGCGATAACAATGTATATTTTTTTTATCATATACGAGTGATACTAACTTGTTCTCAACAAGAATTAAAAAAAAGAAGAAAATAATTTTACCCACACATAAACAAAATTACCACAAAAAATAATTTTTGTATAAGTACATTATACCTTATTCCATTTGATCTTCTGGACTTGAATTGGAACCTTTGAGCAATTACATATTGAGCCATAACAGCCTTTAAGGTAGCTTTGTCTCTATACACCTGGTCCACTTCAACATACTTATGCGACGGATCAGATATTACTCCTGTCCAGTCCCCGGAAGTACATCATGCAGACGTTCTACCAAAGAATTGATTGTAAGCTCACGTGTCTGAAAATCATCCATCTCTGCCATGGAATATGTCCCAAAATTTTCCACTGGTTGCTCAGTTGCACTATCATCAACACCAGTATCCTCCAAATCTTTATCAAAAATACTTGCACAAATTGGATACATGTTAAAATCATTAACACCTTTCTTTAACATTACATAAACTCTTACACCCATATCATTATGAATCACCATTGGCATATTACTTTGTTCAACTCTGTACTCTATTCTCAAAAATTTCTTAGCAAGATCAATTCCAAGCTGATTTGCAATCAATGTGTACAGTTCCATATAGGTTGAATTTTCTTTAAAAACAACACCTTCCAAATTATAGTCAACATAAATATTTTCATCGTCCCACCGTCCAAAATGCACCACCATAACCGCCAACAAAGACATGCCTATATAAAAATATATTGTATATATTAAATAATATACATATCAAAAACACAAAATAACACAATACATACACATCACCTTCAGCTACACATTTCAAATTACATGTATATTTACATTATTTTATACAAAAAATAAATAAATCAAGATGTATAACAACAAAAGTATATAATAATGATCATAATAAAAATCAAAGTTATACAGAAACATGTTCACAAGTTATACACTTACCCGAATAATTTCAATCATAAATTATTATACTTATAAACATGTATATTAGATGCATTATATAAATAATAATATTTAACAAAATACACAATCAATATATATAACAACAATGTATTAAGTAATGCTCATAAATTAAATTTCAACCATACAGATAGAAAATTTCGATTGTTATACATTTTTGCCTATATTTTTCGACTATCAATTATTGCACTTACACACATGTATATTCATATCATTGTATAAATAAATTTTTTCACATAACACCCAATCAATATGTATAACAACAAATGTATATATTGATGGTCCACAAAATATCAATATTCACGAATTATCCATTTGAGCTATAAAATCAACCTTCAATTAGTATAATTATATACTTGTATACTTTGAGCATTTTATAGATAAATATTTTCCAAAACACACATTAAATACGTATAACAACAAACATATATAATAATGATAATAACAAAATTTTCAATTGTATATCAAATTTTGTTTATCACATACACAAAAAACAAACAAAATACAATTTAACAAACATAATAACATTTTATACAAACGTCAATGATCTTAATCAAAATTTCATGCCATCGTACTTCTGATCGTACAAAAAAAAAATTAAAATACTATGCGTATAATTTAAATTAAAAATCACTTGCACACGGGTTATAGCGTACAAATCTCAAATTAATTCATAAAGAAAAATATGAATTTCGCAATAGAAATAACACTACAAAACTTTTTGTTACTTAATCACAGGAAACCTAAATTTTCGAACAAAATTAATCAGTCCCACAAAATTATGGGGCAGAAACCAAAAAATAATTCAGAACATAATCGAATCCTCTCACCTGATTTCGCAAAATTATGCAGAAAATGTTACGCTTTTGATTTTCCTTTTGCTTCAAGGAAGACAACTATGACGTTTTTTGGGTAGAAAGAGTTATATTAGGTAAATTAGTCTGATTAGATACACCTTCAATTAATTAGACAATCGTTTCCATAATGGTCACCATAATTTAAGCAATCAAATAAATAACTGTTAAAAATTTTATTGTATAAATACCTTAGAGTTACACGTTTATACAACATACATTACATGACCAAAGTTATAAATTGTAATTTTTAAAAATGTAGTTATTTTTACCTATTATGTTTCACTTAGTGGTCATTTATGAAAATTCCACTTGTAAGTAATCAGCTTTCAAGTCAAGAAGACCTCAAATTTTATTTTTGATAAATTCATTGAGTCTGGTGTTGAATTTAGTAGGGATGCATTTATGATTTGTATGTATGAAGTTTTGAATGAATTTCGAGCATCCATTTCGTGAATTTTCTCATTTTGGTAATTGCTTATATCTAGTCCAAGTGGATTGACCCTCGAGTTCGCAGAGCTCTTGGTCGCGATTGTGACGGGTCCTTAGCCTGTTTATCGCGATTGTGTGCTAAGTGAGTTGTGATTGTGTAGGGATAATTATCTCTTAATAGTAGCAGCTCCTAAAAGTTGAGTTTTTACAAATTTTCTCTATTTTTGGACTTTGGGAGCTCGGGTTAGGCGATTTTTATGTGATTTTTCATGGGAATTCCATTGGGTAGGTTACTTTGAGCTAAAATCTTCATTACTCATTGATTATTTCTTATTTTTTATATCAAATTTAGGATATTTGAATTGAAAATGAGAATTTTGTTCATGAACTTAATTCTTACGAAAATAGTGATTATGAGTTGATTTTAGCTCAGTTTTTTAAATAATTTTCTCTAATGGATCCCTAATATCTTAAAGAATATTTTATGCAAAAAAATTTAGATTTCAATTCCAATTTTTGGTATTGAATTTTTAGACTATTTTGTCCTTTACCCTCAAATTCCATGATTTTAACATCATTAGAGTTGAAATTTGATCGTGGATCATTATTTGAATAAATTACGGTGTTTCAGGATTGAATTGGAAGGGAAAAACTCTCTTGTTGGATTGATTTCTTGACTTTATCAAGGTAAGTAAATTTCTAAAACTTGTTGAGTTTATTTGAACCTTGTATTTCCCTTCTCTGTGTGTTGGGGAGTAATTGGGATCTAGAAATGGTGAATTATTTATGAAATGACTTAACATATGTGATGGAGTAATGAAATGGCTACATGATAGAATGTCATAACTTAACTCATGAGTTAGAATTTGATTGATGATGTTACTTTGAATATTGTGAATGTTGGTTGATAATGTAGATCCCTATATTGAGATCATTGATTTATTATGTGATCTCCGTGATGAAAATTGTGAACTAGTAATATGACTCAAGTGTTAATTAATGATAAATGTTAATGATTGAAGTCATTATTGAGGCATGATGTATGTGATATTGATACAAGTATAGTATAATGTTGATATTGGGATAAAATTGTTGAAAAAATACTAGTGAAAACACTGACTCATTGATGAGTAATTTTGAACATGATGATAAAGTGATTATTGAGAACTTGAGAAACTATGAGATGTTATTATCAAATGATTCACTTGATGATGATTCTAATATTGTTGAAGGAATGATGAGATTGATTGCTCGATTATTGAATATATGAATTGTGTGAATTCTTTGTATACTCTCATGCTTATTTGAAAGTAACACTGTGTTGAAATGAAACATTGATTGAGTCCTACTATTGACAAATAGATAGAAAATGGTTCTGACTAGATTGAGTATGAGAATGATAATAGGGCCCGAGATCTTTACCGATCGATAATGATTGTCAAGGGCTTTTTCAATGATCGAGGTTGTCAAGGTCTTTTTCGACGGTTGAGGTCTCTTCGATGATGATGATTTATACATGGTCCATGTGTGGTCTTCATGTGTTTCGATCCAATTATATCTGTGAATGTGTATCATAGGACAGATATCTATCATGATTAATTAACATTACATTGTATCATTTGCATTTCATTACATCATATTTCATTTCACTCATTGCTTTAATGTGAATATATGTATAAGGTGTGATATGATGATTAATTTTGTACTTGTAAATTATTGAAAACTACCTATTGTTATGTTGTATACTTGTATTATAGATATGTATATTGTATATGCTAATTTTCCTCGGTGCAAATTATAATTATGGAAGTCTGGTTGGTATGGAAGGAGCGCCTGCGTTCTTTATTCTTTACTAGGGGTGGGCAAAAAAACTGGAAAACTGGAAAACTGAAAAATCGAACCGAACTAATTCGATATTTCGGTGTCAATTTTTCGGTTTTTCGATGCGAATTCGATTTTTTTTTCGATTCTTCGGTTCGGTTCTTGGTATAAGGGTCCCGAAACCGCGGTGCACCAAAAAACTGAAGTTTTATTATATTAAAATATTAAATTATTAATATATACTTCTAAATTTTTATTTTAAAATTTTAAATTTTTATTTTTTAACCCAACTACCCAAGCCCAATCCAAATACCCAATTTAATTATCCTAATATTTTATTATTTTTAGCCCAAACCCTATTCTTTATTTTCAGTTTTCACTTCATAGTTCATCCGTTCATCGTTCAAATTTTTTCTTACTTTCAATCTTTCATCGTTCAATATTTTGTTTCCACTTTCCTGTTCCCCTTTCCACTTTTTCCGTCTAGCCAGCACTCGGCAGCCACTCGTCTTTCATCACCGGCCGACGGTCGCTGCGACACTGCCGCTGCTCGCCTGCTCAGTGCTCCGCTGGTCTGAGGTCTCTGCTCACTGGAGAGATTCTTTGTTTGTTTATTCAGTCTCTTTTGCTTAACATGAGGGACTTGCTATGGTAAAAACTAATTTTTGCTTTTGTTTTACCTCATCTGTAGACTGTAGTTTGATTTTCATGTAGAATGGCAATCTTTTTTGCTGAAAAATGATATCTTTTTGCCTTGTTAGGTGTTATCCTTCTACGTTATTATTGTTTTCTTCGCCAGTAATATGCAATCTGCATCTCCATAAATATATGTTATGAAAATTTAAGGTTGAGGACTGAAGCCAATTCATGATTCACATTGTGACAAGTCATTTAAAAGATTATTTTAAATGACAGCTGCTGGTTGCTGCAGTGTTGTTGGCTGTTGGTGGTTGCCGCTGGCTGCTGCAGTGATGTTGGCTGCTGGTTGTTGTTGGACTGCTGGTTGTTGCTGCCTGTTGCCTGCTGTTGCTGGTGGCTGCTGGCAGCAAGTTGAAAAAATGAAAATGGAGAATGCAGAGTTGCAAACTGCTGGAAAAGCAGCAAAGCTGCCCTGCAAAGTGCAAATTGGAAAGTGCAAAATTGCAAATTAAAATTGTTTTTAACTTTTTATTTTATTTTTAGTTAGCACCGAAAGATTATTTTAAAAACACCGAAATAAATCGAACCGTAGTTGAAAAAACCGAACCGAACCGATCTAGTTTGGTGCGGAGTATGGTGCTCATCATTTTTTCAAAACCGAAGAACCGAATCAAAATTTGCTGAAACCAAATCGAAGAACCTAACGTCCACCCCTATTCTTTACCTATGTTTAATCTTCTTAGTGGGTATCGTATTGATTAGTACTTACCCTTACTTCTATACTTGTGTGTAGGTTTTGTGAGATTGATTTTTCAATTGATGTTTCTTCTCATTTTGGACTGAGCTTTAAGACAGTCTGAGAGGTAGTAGCTAGTCCTTTTCAGTGGACCCTTCAGACTTTTATTTATTTACTATTTTTGTTCTATTCGAAAATCAAAGATATTGAGACTGTGTAAATTTCTATTGAATTCAATTGTAGTAGAGGCTTGTACATGTGACACTAGTCATGATTTGACTTTTAGATTGTGAATATCCTTTCCTTTGTGCTTATTCTTACATATTTAGAATGTTACCTCCGCTTTATCTTCCACATTATTTTGTTATATCCTATTCAGAGTGACTTGTCTTGGTGGATTAAAGGCAAGTGTCATCACACTTGATTCCAGATCGTGATAGTGACTTCAGATCTGATCGAACTCACAATTTTTGTTGGCAATTGGCTTGATTTTTTTATACACATAGTTGCTTCCCAAGGAAGATATTCAAAAGAAATTTGAATATTCATTATTATTATTATTGTTGTTGTTGTTGTTGTTGTATATTTATAGCTTACTTTATTCTTGCGTGTATTTATGTTTATTATATTTGTTACATATTTTTGTCTCTTCCTCAATTTGAAAACGATGTGTTTAGTCGGGACCCATAGTTGTAAATTTTGAAGGATGTTAATACCTTTCCTTTGAAATAACTTGAGCCCTTACCTGAAACTTATTGGTTTCGTAGACACTTTTTATAATTAATTAATTCGTCTCCTAATTATTTTAAAATTAGGTGGCGACTCTAAATTTCTTTCTTAAATTTAAGTGAATTAATTATTTTTTTATGAGTCACCTCGACGTTGCACCTTATTTGCAAAAATAGGGATGTTAACACCTAATAGAAAAATAAGTCAAAATATATGAAAAATATTTTTCAAAACGTTTAAGCCAATCAAACATGAGAAAATTAAAAAATATTTTTCTTCGTAGCAAAGACACTCTTAATAAGTGTACTTTTTAGAGGTTATTATCCCCTTTACATATTAAGGAGAGTACAATTGGTGGATATACATACATGAGTTATTCATAATTTTTTTATGAATAGTATGAATTGATTCATATTTATCTAATTTGACCCATTTTTAAATGATCGAAAAATATTCATTTAAAATGAATTATTTTTTTTTGAGCAAATAACTATAAATTTTTACTCATTTTGCCACACCAAACATATTGATAATGGTAGTACTAAACATTGTTATCTTCTTCTCCATTGATTGGATTTACAACATCTGATTGCTATCACACAACATTTCTACATACATTAACTTCATAATCAGAGCATGTTCTATACATGTTGATTAACAGAGAAGCCAAGACAGATCATTGGATTGATTTTGCTCAAAAAGGATGTTCCAAATGACAGCAATAAAATGCCCTGGATCTGATGGTTATGGTAGTGGATTTTTTAAGTCAGCTTGGGAGATTGTAGGGATCGATATTACGGATGCAATTCTTGAGGAATGAAAAATTGTTAAGGAAGTTAAGTACCACAAACATAGCTCTGATTTCAAAAATCACAACTCCTGAATATGCTAGTCAATTAGGTCTATTTCGTGTTGCAATGTATTTTACAAAGTATTTCTGAAGTTTTGTGTGCTAGATTGAGAGGAGCTATTAGTGCTATTGTGGCAGAAAATACGTTTGTGTTTGTGCTAGGCAGGTCTATGGTACACAACATGATATATCATGAGTTTATGTGACACTATGGATGGAAAACCACACCAAGATGCTTGATGAAAATAGACCTAAGATAAGGCCTATGACATGGTAAGCTGGAGATTTGTGGAGAAAGCACTAACATAATACGAATTTCTTAGAAATTTTATGCAGTTGGTGATGATATGTATCTCTTCACCATACTTTACAGTCAAAGTCAATGGCGAGGGACATGGGATTTTTGCTGGCAAGAGAGGTTTAGACAACTATTAATAGTGAGATAGTAATTGCACAGACAAAAACAAAATTTGCATAGAAAATAACATTGTTTAGAGAATCTAAGAAAGTTCATATATAGAAGTTGGTTCAACATTTTTTTCTTGTAATTAGTTCTCTTTTTCATTTGAAGGTTTAAAAGAAATAGAACTCTTCCTAAAAAATGGCTATGGATTTAGAAGTACTATTCCTAAATGCCCTTTGTTTGTTAATCGTATTTATAGTGTACCAAAAAAAATGAATATTGTTTTTTAAAAAGATGAATCACTAATTCCATAGATTGATCTATTTCTTTTTCCAACTTTACTACTCGTTCGGAATCCCTATAATTTATAATAGAATGAGACAACAAGGGAGTGTACTTTTATTCATTTCTTCAAGTAATGATAAGAGCAAAAGACCTCATGGACCAAGTTATTATTAAACAACTCAAACTCCAAGCCTAAGGTTAACTCTTCTTCTTCCTCTTCAAGATTCTTCCAACTCCCTACTCTTTGCATATCCCTTATGTAGGCCTCCCTTGTCCTCCATCTCCCACTCAAATTCCCCATTGTACTCTCCATTGATCCAAGATTTGGCTTCTTTCATTAACATTTCATTTTCATCAACATTGTTTTGAATAAGTTCATGCCAAAAAAAATCAAACAAAAGTAGATCATCTAAATTTGCTTCACAATCTTCCATGTACAAATGTCTAGTTTCTTTCAATTGGCTCAAGATTTGCTTTGCCTTTTCTTCAATGATCTCATACATTTCTTGTTCTTGTTCTTCTTCATAATTCTCCTCTTTAAAACTAGTGTTTCCTTGTGCAAGCTTCTCACATTCTCGAATTCTTTGCATGAACATGCATTTTTTTCCTGTGATATTACAGTGGAAAATTGATCATCATGATTACATGATATCTATTACTCATTTTAAAATTTATGTAATATATAATTTGAATTGAAACTAATTTTAAGAAGGAACTTTTTTTTCGAAACTTGTAATATAAAAATTGTCATAGAATTTTTTAAAACTTGTGGCACTTGTTATGACATTTGTCTAGTTATATTAGAAGTTTTTTAGTAAAGTTAAAATAAAAAATGTGAAGTTAATTATTTTCAAATTTAGAAATATATAGTTACTTTTAGAACGAATTAAAAAAGAAAACATGTCAGATAAATTAGGAATAACAAAATACTCCCTTCATTTCATATTATTTGGCCCACATATCAAAAATTGATGTTTCATTTTACTTGTCTAATTTTGAAAATTAAGAGGGTTTTATTATATTTTTCTCTTGATCTTTAGTATTACATAACTACATATAGCAGTAGTAGTCAAATTTAGAGTTCTATAGTATCATTAATAAATTTAGTTTAGTAAACTACACATCTAATAAAAACTTTCTTAAAAATTGTGTCAAGTCAACATGAGTCAAGTAATATGAAACGGAGGGAGCATTTCCTTCGCTCTCAATTTATGTAAAGGTGTTTGATTGAGCATAAAATTTAAAAATGAAAGAGGGACTTCTGAAACTTTTTATTTAAAACAAGTAAAACAAATTTGTGCGGCTTTGATTCATCTTATTAAGCCTAAAATAGAAAATTTAATGTTAAAATTATTACTAAATATAAAAAAATATCATTCTAAAAATATATGTCACACATAAATTAAAATGGAAGGATCAACTAATAAAGAAAGTTAAATCTAGGGTGATTGAAGTAAATTGGAGACTCAAGAACTGAGACTGGACTTTGCTTCTGAATCTCATCGAAGCATATGTTATCCTGTACGTTACAAGAAGCCATCAAATCAACGTTACTCTTTCTGTCTCGATTTATTTGATTTGATATAAAATTTAAGAATGAATTAAAAAAATTTTGTAATCTATGGTGTGATTATAAATCATTTTATTAAATATAAAATTGATATTTTAAAGTTAAATTATTAATTCCCCCTGTTTAAAAAGAATGATTTAATTTGACTTGTCATAAAGTTTATGGTTATAAAGATGACTTTTAAATCTTGTAGTCTTAAATTAATGTTGTAGCAAATGTATTAAAATATCCTTTAATCTTGTGGCTTTGAACATGCCACTTAAAATATTAAAATTAAAGTGTTGCAAAAAAAATTAATTTTTAATTTTTTTTTAATTGAAGTAGAATAAATATTTGCTAATTAAAAATATATTATTAGAAAAATAAAGTGTTAAAAAATAAAATAAATAATAAATTTATTTGAAAAGGGGCATTTTTTACCCATTAAATAACAGTAAGGACATTTTTGGACCAAAGTATTGACGGTAAGGGCGTTTTTGGACCAGACTATAAATGAAGGACATTTTTGTTCTTTTCATATAGTTTAAGGACATTTTTATCTCTTTCCCTTAAATAAATAATTCGATATTCCAAAAATATCATATATCAAATGGTACTAATATTTTATACTAATCCCAGACCTAAATACCTTAATTCCAAAATTTTACTCCCAAATACTGAATTCTCGAATATCTAATTATTAAAAAAAATTGTTCGATTCAATAATTTGATTTTTCATATTTTATTCCCAGTCCTACATGACCCTATTTGCCAAGCTACCAGGGGAGTTCAATTGATCAAATAGTGTATGGAGCAAATAGGACATAAATAATTTTAATTTCTTTTATATATGGTTCCAACGCTAGGCAAATCTTCCCAAACAGAATTGAGAGAGAGAAACAAAGAGAAATTGATACTATGTATAAAAGATAAAATATGAAATTAGCTAAGGAATTTGTCGATAATTTTTAGGTAAATCGTCATTAAAAAATTCATAGCTAATTAAATTTTGGTATAACCCATCATTAGCCATAGCTAAATATGAGTAAAAGCCAGATTTTTTTGTATATGTATCTTTGAAGTAGTTGCCATCACTCCATCGAGATGTTTGTTTGTTTAAAGTGTAGGTACATTGATCTTGTACTTTTATTTACTCAGAAAAATACTTTTCATGAGATGATGATTTAATGAAATTAATTAATTACTCCATAACAAAGTTTGTCAAAAGTGATATTATTGATGCCACGTACGCCAAAGAACAAAATCTTGTCAAATTAGTATATTAAACTAATTACTTCAACACGAACACAAACTTACTAATAGTAATAACTCTAATAAAGTTGAATTTATATGTTCTTTAAAAGATTAGGGATGGCAATGGGGCGGGGCGGGGTGGATGTGGGGCGGGGTGGATGTGGGGCAGGTTGAAGTAACTATTTTTAAAATTAATGCGGGGCGAGGCGGGTTGAAGTAACTATTTTTAAAACTAATGCATGGCGGAACGGGTTGCAGATTCAAAAAATCAAATAGGAATTCGAAGAAAATTAAATATTAGTAATTAGTAAAACTCAAAGATATAATCTTTTTATATTAAACATTGACTTTAATTTTATTTTTTTTCTAAAATTTAAATTATACATGTCCGATAAATTATTAATTGTTAAAATGTTAATTAGAAACTTTTAATTAACGATTAAAAAATAATTATTGAAATGTCAACTAAAAATAATTAATTAGTGAAAAATTAAAAAAAATTATGAATTCTAATTTTTTATATTAAATTCAATTAACAAATTAAAGAACTTAAGAATTTAAGTGGGACGGATCTATACGGGGCGGGGTGGGGCGGATTGAAAATGAAAAAAGTCACCATGCGAAGCAGGACGATTTAAAAAAATTACGAATTGAACTTAACCCGCCCCACACTCACCCATTATCATCCCTATAAAAGATTAAAGAAGAAAAAGACTTAAAAAGAAAATCACCTTGGGGTCCAATTCGATTCCTCTTGTCTTTCCCATGAAACAAGTATCACCGACACCTCCTTCAATTAGATTCCTTTTACCATAGCATTCTTCAATTATATTTGTTTCACCACGGTAACAAGGTAAAATAGATGGGGATTTAACAATGTTTATGATTTTGTGAATGGCTGATAATTTAGGGATAGCAACAGGGTGGGGCGGGTTTAGAGCTATGCAGGGCAAGGTAGGTTTAAAGTTATGTGGAGCGGAGCGGGTGCGGGTTGAAGTAACTATTTTTAAAACTAATGCGGGGAGGGGACGGGGCGAGTTGCGAGTTTAAAAAATTAAACAGGAATTCGAAGAAAATTAAATCTTTGTTATTAGTAAAAATCAAAGATATAAATTTTTTATATTAAATATTAACTTTAATTTTATTTTTTTCTAAAATTTAAACGAGACATGTCCGATAAATTGTTAGTTGTTAACATGTTAATTAGAAACTTTTAATTAACGATTAAGAAACTATTGTTGAAATATCAACTAAAAATAGTTACTTAGTTGTTGAGATGTTAATTAGCAAAATTTTTTTTAAAAAAATATGAATTTTTATTTTTCATATTAAATTCAATTAAGAAATAAAAGAATTTAAAAATTTAAGCGGGACGAATTTATGTGAGGCGAGGCGGGGTGGGTTAAAAATGAAAAAAGTCATCATGTTGTTGGGTTATACTATTAACCATGTAATTGTTTTATAGTATTTTTGAATCCCTTGTAAAAACTATTTATATTGTTATAATAAAGTCTTGGTTTAAATAGATCATTGTGTATATATATATGTGTGTCCATTACTTATATTGTAGTTGATTTTGTGTATGGAGTGTTTTAACTCATACACGAAAGATTAAAATTGTCAGACAAACATCTTGTTGATCCTAGCACAAGATTAAATATAATTTGATCTTGATTATGGGAGTGGTTAAACTCCAACTTCTTGTGTTAGTAAATTTTGAATGTATTGAAAGGATCAATCAGAGAAGTTTATTTCTGAAGTTGGTTATGGAGGAATTCTCAAACAGAGAAAATCCTCAAAATCATCGGAGCAATTAGTATGTTATACCTCTGGAATCTAGAATTCTGCTCAAAAGAATTATAGTACGGTTAAAAAGGAAATCCTTTCTATAGTTCTTTGTATCACTAAATTTCAAGATGATTTGATCAACAAAGAATTCTTGCTTAGAGAAGATTGCAAATCTGCGAAAGATATCTTACAAAAGGATGTTAAAAATCTTATTTCTAAACAAATATTTGCAAGGTGGCAAGCCTTATTATCCAGCTTTGATTTCCAGATTGAATATCTCAAGGGAGAAGACAACTCTTTCCCAGATTTTCTAACTAGAAAATTTTTTCAGGGCAAAACATGAGGCCAACAAGAGTAAGGTCGTCATCTTCCAACAGTCCCTCGAAAGGGGAAGAAAAGAAACCTATGGTCAAACCTTTCAACATTCGGCCATCCATGGAGAGCCAAAATAAATTTTCAGCATTAGCATGCTTACCGCCCATAAACCCAGGATTAACTCTAACCCCTTTCCCGGTGCTACCAAGCCCCGCAGCCTCATCATCCCGACTAGTGGCAGCCTCCAAATCACTTATTTTGAAAAAACCTTTTCTAAAAGAATTCGAACCATGTTCCTATTCCCCTTCTGGAGAACCTCAATTTTTTTCGGTACAAACCAAAGATAGTTATACCATGAAAGCTCCAGAACGCTTTGCGGAGGCAGTTGATCTAGGAAAGACTAGAGCCCCTAAAGAAAAGGAAAATTTTGACTTTATTACCTTACAGGTATCTCCCATCTTTGCACTAGACAAAGAATATGAAAACTATGAAGTAAAGTATCTGCTCAGGCCTTTGTTCACAAACAGGAATTATGTGGACACTGATAATCCATTCAAAATACAAAAATATTTCGAATTTATTCTGGTGGACATAGGATCCATTGAAATTGAACATAAGCTCAAAGATGAAGGGAGTCCCAACAGTATATCCTTTTCAAAATTTACCATTAAGAAAATCTTGTCTCTTTTCGACTGGTTGGTCGATCATTTACATACTTCTATTAATCTTTCGAGGGAACATAAGCCTCAAACCTTTAATTGGTATGACTACAGAAATGCCTGGTTTAACTTTATTTACCTAAGGTCATCCTCTCACACTTGGTTTGTAAAGTATGGATCAAAATTGGCAAGGACCACTATCCCCAGATGATTTTACAAATGGTGGAATTGCTTTGGTGGTAACCCACTGGTTATGCCAAAAATATTTCGTGAAAAATACATTCCGTTCCAAATGGAGCAGGATATTTCTTCACTTCCAGAACATATAAAATTATGCAAATATTTCATTGCTAAAAGAATTTCTTATATAATCAATTGGACATTTTCAGTTCATGAATTTGACAGGATCAAATACTTGTCAAGAGAAGTATTTGTCAAAGGATGGACTCCAGCTCCAAAGGAGATCAATCCGCAATCACCACAAAAATCCTCCCCGAAGGATTCTGCAAAAAAATTAACTCCTAAAGGCGACCTAAAAAGAAGATTGCAAAAGGCCTTGTCAGAAATAGATGATGATCCCAATGAAGAGGCAATCATGAAATTTCTAGATGAAGCCTCCTCACAAAGTGACGATAATGGAGATATGCTAAAACTGAAAGGATTGGCACAATATTATCATGACCCTTTTTTATGATTAATCCTGATTGAGGTTATTAAAAATCAGAATAATCAGTCTCCTAGATAGAGGTTCATAGAACCGAAACTATCAAAGGGAAAAATAGAGGTTCAAAGAACCAGAATTATTTTGATTAATCATTCGGGTAGTTCTAATAGACCCGTCACCATCACAACCACTAAAGGTTGTCCCCAAGATGTCTCAAAAGAAACAAAGATTTCTCCTAAAAAATGCTCTATTATTAGGAATGGACCCCACTGTCAAGATAAGAAGATAAAATCATATCCCATCTACCAATCAGGAGGAAGAACGTAGATAGATTCTTGATTCCACCTTATCTCGTCCTTATCTCTTAAGGTCTATATAAAGACCCCTTGTAAAACTTAAGAGGCATCATAAAAAATTGTATACAACTTTCTTTTAGTCTCTCTCAAAATTTAATATTCTAGCATCCCTAAGAAGTAAACATAAAGGGATATTTAAACCTTTACGAAAAAGAGGTTTAACAGCTACATGGATTAAACCGATATGCAAAAATTTAAAATCCTTTTGATATTTAGAAATATCAGCATAAATTAATAATTTGATAGTTTCAAGAGAATTATTAATAGCAAGCATAGATTCACAAGTTTTAATATTTAATTTTAAAAAAAATAACTTTGAAAAGTTACCTATTTGATAAACAGTATCAATAGGTTGCTTTGGAATAGACCAATTTTGTAAATTATTTTCTATCTTAAAGATAGAAAAATTCAAATTGTTGGCAGTATGCTGATTAGGATTCATTTTGGGAAAAGTGTGTCCTGAGCTAAAGATGGAATCTAAATAAGTTCAAATAAGAAATCTAAGTTAAAAGTTTTAACAATAGTTTATACTAAAGAGTTTCTCTGAACAATAAAAAGAATTAAAGACTTATTCTTAGGATATTACACACCGATTTGGATATTACAAGAATGATCAAGACTGTGCTAGGCTTATCTACAGTCTAACATGCCTGTCTGCCGGCTTAACGACTGTCAGTGACTAGCCAACTCACGCTTAAGATCATTCTTCACCTTGTCAATATCACCCAAGAATAAAGACTATGTATTCAAAATAGTATACTAAGAAACGTTCTTTAACAAAATTATCGTTAAAACTATAAACTTAAAGTTCTTAATATAAATTTACATAGTTTCTTCCTTGGTTCAGACACAAAGGATTTAGCTACTCATGCTATATAGATAATAACAAATCTTCACTTGAATCTTGTCACAATTTAATAAATCTCCACCTTGGCAAGATTCTTCATTTTTTGACTTTCTCTCAAAAGAAATTTTTTTATTGTGTCTTCAACATCAATCTTCAATGTTCAATAATGTTGATCAAGTTCAAACAATGTTGAAACTTGACCACAGTCATCACCTTTGTCAGCATATCGACAGAGTTATCTGTAGTCCAAATTTTTTGCACTGTGACTCCACCTTCTTCTATAATGTCTCGTACAAAATGATACCGGACATCAATGTGCTTCGTCCTTGCATGATAAACTTGGTTCTTTACTAATTGAATTGCACTTTGACTATCACAAAATATTGTGATCCCTTCTTGTTCAATACCAAGCCCTCTAAGCAAACCTTGAAGCAAAATTACCTCTTTTGCAGCTTCTGTAATTGTCATGTACTCTACCTCTGTGGTAGACAAAGAAACTGTTGACAGTAAAGTAGACTTCTAACTTACTGGTGCATTTGCAGTAGTAAAAATATAACCAGTAGTTGATTTTCGTTTGTCAAAATCACCTGCATTATTTGAGTCATAGTACCCAACAAAATACTAACTATATCCCTTCTCGAAAATCAAACCAACATCTACTGTATTACGAATATACCGTAGAATCTATTTCACTGCTTGCCAATGCTCTTTTCCAGGATTATGCATATACCTTCTTACAACTCCTATAACATGTGAAATATTTGGTCTTAAAATCATTGCATACATCAAGCTACCAACTGCATTTGCATATGGTACTCTTAACATATATTCTTGTTCAGCTTCAGTTTTTGGTGACATAGCATCACTAAGCTTAAAATGAGGAGCAAGAGGAGTGCTAATCAATTTTTTTTTCATTCATGCCAAATTGGTTTAGTACCCTCTTTAAGTATTTTATTTTGAGATAAATAGATTTTTCTTGAAGATCTATCTCTTTTTATCTCCATGCAAAGAATCGTTTGTGCCTCACCCAAATCCTTCATTTCAAACTCCTTTTTTTGTTGAGTTTTCAGCTTTTCTATTTCATCTTGACTTTTGGAAGCTATTAGCATATCATCAACATAAAGGAGAAGATATATAAATGATCGTCCTTCAAGCTTGCGCAAATACACACAATGATCGTATTTGCTTCTTTTGTACTTCTGCTATAACATAAACTTGTCAAATCATTTGTATCATTGTCTTGATGATTGTTTCAATCCATAAATAATTTTTCAAGTTTGAACACCATATTTTCTTTTTCAACAACTTTGAATCCTTCAGGTTGAGTCATGTAGATTTCCACTTCCAAGTCTCCATGTAAAAACACAGTTTTTACATTCATCTGAACTAGTTTCAAATTCAACTATGCTACCAAAGCCAACAAAACTCTAATGGAGGAGTGTTTTACAAGTGGAGAAAATACCTCATTATAATCAATTTCCTCATTTTGAGCATATCCTTTGACCATTAATCTTTCTTTGTAGCGAACCGTCTTCTTGGTTAGGAAATCCTTCTTTCTTTGCACATACCTATTTGCATCCAATTGCTTTCTTTCCCTCTAAAAGATTGGTCAATTTCCATGTGTGATTTTGATGAAAGGACTGCAATTCTTCATTCATAGCAATCCTCCACTTATCTTCGTCTGAACTTTGAATTGCATCTTTATAAGTAGTAAAAATACTATCAGCTACAATTGAGTCTGCACAAGCCACCATATCTATCAGTCGAGCAGGTTTTCTTATTGTTCTTTTTGGATTGCTGGTTTCTATTGATTCAAGTTATGGTTGAGGTTCTTGAGATGGAATCTCCCCTTCTTCTGGATCTTCTTCTCGAGGAAAATCTTCTATTGTTTCCTCGTTCGCTCTTTGTGTTGGGAAAATTAGTTTTCCCTCAAACTCCACCTGTTTTGAAGCGCCATCAGTTTGTTTGCCACCTTCAATTGTTACTTTATTTGTCGAAGTGGATTCATCAAAGGTAACATCTCTACTGAAAATAATTTTCCTTATTTCAGGACACCATAAACGGTATCCTTTGACTCCAAAAGTAATTTCCATAAATAATAATTTCTTTGCTCTTGGGTCCAATTTTGACTCTCTTATATGATAATATGCAATTGAGCCAAATATATATAAGGAACCATAATCTTCAACAGGTTTTCCATATCATTTTTCTAATGGTATCTTGCTACTAATAGTGGCAGATGATAGACGATTAATGATGTGACATGCATATGTTATTGCCTCAGCCCAAAATTATTTGCCCAAGTTAGTATTGGACAACATACATCGAACCTTCTCTAGCAAAGTTCGATTCATGCGTTCTGTCGCTCTATTCTGTTGTGGTGTATTTCTGGCAGTAAAGTTTTTGATGATGCCATTATCTTCACAGACCTTATTGAAAGGATCGTTCTTGTATTTGCCTCCATTGTTTGTGCGAAGACACTTAGTCCTTTTGTATGTTTGATTTTCTATCATTGGACAAAAATTCTCAGTACTGTTATACCCCATTTTAACCGAGATCAAATAGTGTACAACGTATTGGAAAGTCCTACCTAATTAATTAAGGAGTCG
>JBCEWC010009825.1:0-18307 GCA_038996855.1 Solanum aculeatissimum
ATTCGAGGACGAATGTTCCCAAGGGGGAGATGATGTAACGACCCAAAAAATTTTGAACTTCTTGATGGTTGGTCTTGGATAGTGTTGGACTGGTCATGGTTGAATTTTGATAGCCATGAGTTGTATTTAAATGGCCGGATTCAAAATGGACTGTTTGGTGACATTGTGAAGCCAGTTGGGCAGGGTACTTTGGAAGATCATAACTTTTGGTACAGGATGAACTATGTGGTCTACTATATACCAAATTGAATCTCTTTGAGTTATCTTTGAAACGCAACTGGTTCCACTCATTTCGGAGTTTGTATAAGAACGTTATGGTGAAAATAGTGAGATTGCCTGTAATTGGAGAGACGCTGGAAATCAAGTTCTGGAACAGGGTTAAGGACCGGACCACGGACAATTTGGTGGTCCACGGTCCGTGTGATGGTTCGTAGGAGGTTCCAGTAGGTTCCAGGTGGCTAGGTTCCAGCCCATGGACAAAGGCAAGTCCCACGGACCACCCCACGTCTGTGAGACACTTCAAGGCCCGTGAGAGGTCCCGTGAAGTGGGGCAGAACCTTGGCTAGAGTTTGGGGTTGGACTTCAAGCCAAGTTTTGCTCCACGGACCAGTACACGGTCCGTGATTCCCTCCGTGAAGTGTTCCAGAAAGTCCGCTGAGAATTTAAGTCCAAGTCGAGGCCAAGTCATGTTAGACGGTCCAGTACACGGACCGTGTACCAGTATACGGCCAACTGTGGCCTTCCGTGTGACACTGTGTTTCAGTGATTAGTCCGCTTCATTAATGGTAATTTCATAAATTGGCTTAATCCTATGACTCTTTTAACTTTCCTAAAGTCTCCTAAACCCCTAAATTCAAACCCTAATCCTATTTCACTCATCAAAACACCCTTCAATCCTCTCTAAAATTTCTTGAATCCTCTTGACCTCAATTGTTAAAAGCTTGAAGAAAATTGGGGAAGATCACCTTGCTTGCTAAATTCTTCAATTCTCTTGATTAAACTCAAGGTATGTGGGTTTGATTTATGGATTTCCTTTCATCCATGAAGACCCAAGAACCCTACTCTTTAATTTATGATTTTAAGTTACTTTAAGTTATGGGTTCTTCTAATTTTGATGTATTTCATTGCATTGGATTGTGGGTTGTAGAAATTAGGTGAAGTTATGATGATTTAAGTTTAAATTTTATGAAGTTCATGAAAATTCTTGAAGGATCAATGTGCATGTCCCTTAAATGGTTTAATTATGCATGGATAAATTGCATTATGTTTTGATTATGGATTTTCTCATGGTTTAAGTTGAATTATCCCATTGAATTGTGATTTGAAGTTGAAGCTCCATTACCCATGCACTTGTTCTTCATTCATAGCATATGCATTGATGATTTGTTATGATGAAACACTTGTAAGGGCATGGCCCTCTTGTTATGATATGATATGTTAAGGCTTGTGATCACATAGTCTCTCCGTTATGGCTCCTTGAGCATTTTGGGTGCTTGTACCACTTTGATATGTTACGAAGGCTTGCTATGATAAGCTATGTAGATGGGCTACTCTTATTGCATTGATATGGAAATGATTATGAGAATAATTTTGGAAACTCTCGTTGGTCTTTGGCCTAAGCATGAATATGGTTTGATCAATGGTTTTGGTTTTGAATAATGATGCATGATTTTGAAAAGAATGTAAGTCCTCCGATTTGAAGTTGCATGTAGATATATGTATTCCCGTGGGATGAGACTTAGTACCGAGGGATTGGAGTTTGGGTGGACTATCTCCAAGGGTACATACTCCTTTCCGTCAAACCATGTGCCACCATAGGTTATCTCCCTAGATAGGGATTGACTTGTTATGTATCCCCTTGATGAAGGGTTGACTAGGGATCTACTTGGTAAGTAGTCCGAATCCGGGTAGTAGCTCGCTCGAGTCTCCTCTGTTGTCGATTGAGGTTATATCCCCGCTATATTATGATTGTAGAATTGCATCTCATGCATCATGGCATAGCATATTGTTATATTCCTCTTTGGCTACGTGCATTCCTTTCAAATCACTTGTCCCCTTGTCATGTTTCTTGGTCATACTACATTGTCATATGCATTGCATGCCCGCATAATTAGTGCATATTATGTGCTAACCCATATTCTTTGTCTACATGTTCTAACCATGTAGGGACCGGAGATGATTTCTATCTTCCACCGGATTACGTGTGATCATCTTGAAGACTATTGCTTATGGTGAACCCTTTTGTTCAGGGGCAATAGCCACTTTCTATCTACCTAGTATTATTGTTACTTTTCATTACATATGTATTGAGGGTGAGCCTCAAACTATGTCGAGGCCCTGCTTATCTTATGTAGAGGCATGTTGGACAAACTAAACTTTTGTACGTTGGATTGTATTTGTTAGATATTATGATTATTGAAATGTTATGCTTTATGATCCTTGATTATGGAAATGGTATTTGATATGCTTATCACTTGATATTGAGGATGGTGTGTTGATTATGTGCTTATGTGGAAAGTCCCCTAACTCGGAATGCCCCCATATCTTGAGTCTTACATACCCGCCTCTTAGAGATAACTGTTATGTGCTACGTGATTCATGTTCATCCCATTCCCGGCAACATCCCCATAACTTGAGTCTAAAGTCCCGTTTCCCCTAGAACTTATGTATTATGTGTTTATTTTCGCGCTTCTGAACTAAGGATGTGTGTGGTGATGCTATGATGGCTTGATCGAGGACTTTCGGGTTCTCTTTCACCATGTCACACCTAGGCCCCTTATCCGGGTCGTGACAGGACCATGCATAGTCAAATCTTCATAATTTCTATGTAAAACATGATAATTGAATAACTTGAAATCAACATTAAAGTACAGTCCACAACTCAATTGAATTAAATCATTCATACATTAAAAGACTCAATTTCAAGAGAGCAAAAATTCATCAAAAATTGAAGAAGAAGAAGAGTTTTGGGTCTCCATGGTTGAAAGGAGAACTATGAATCAATCCCACATACCTGAATTTAATCACGAAGAACAACGAGAATTTGAAGAAAAATTGAATTTCTCCCTTGATTCCCAAGCTAGTCTTTAATGTAGGATGAGAGTAATTTGAGAGTAATTGAATTGAATAGGAGTGAATAGGGTTAAATCAGGGGTTTTAGGAGGCTTTAAAAATATTAAAACGGCCCTAGGATTCATTAAATTTACAATTAAACCATTAATGAAACGAGGAAGAAAAACTGGAAATAGTCACCGACGGTGCACTACACGGACCGTGAGAGGTCACATGATCTGTGAGACCCTTCCGTGAAGCCAGACTTGGAACAACAAATCCCTGGGTAGCTTACTGGAACTCCACACGGACCGGCCCCATGAGTCATGAGGCTTCACACGGACCGTGAGCTGGTTCGTGGAGCCTCCCTTGGCTCCAGGCCTCGACACAAATCCTAGGAACTCACTGGAACCCCACACGGATGGGCTCACGAGCCATGAGGCTTCACACAGTCCGTGAACCCTCTCGTGGGTCAAAGTCTTTGCCAAAATCTTTCTTCCCTTTTTCCAGAATGTTTCCCCTGCATAGGAAGTCCCACTAAGAAAGCCACAACTTCCACATCCGAACTCTAAATTGAGTGTAACTAAGTGCGTTGGGAAAATAACTCAAAGAGCTTCAATTTTATAGGTTGTGGCCCACACAATTCATCCCTTACCAAGAGACATGTCCATTTAAAGTCAGTACTTCCATAAGACGTCAAGCAAAACTTAACCAACATGATTTCTTCCAAGACGGTCAAGCAAGAGAGACTCGAGAAACTCATACACTAACAAAGACAACCTCAAATCATCCCTCAACCAATAACGCAAGATTCAAAATTTTCAGGTTGTTACACACACTTTACCCCTTGTTCCCATAGCTTGCGTCCTAAGTTCTGAATCCCCTTACTTTCAATGAATGATGCTTGAACTACATTTTCACAACCAAGGATGTGCTTAAGTATGCTATGAGGCTTGTTTAGGGAATCTTAGGTTTTCATTTCCATGTTGCACTTAGTCCCTAGGCTCAGGTCGTGACAAATATCCCATTGCCTAATGTTAAACATTCCACGAGGCTTAATGATGGTTCAAAAGGCAGTCTCGTTCATATTCAGTTGATTGTTGAATGGTGAATTGTGAAGAAATTAAGGGTATTTTTGTCTTAGGTATAAAAGGAGTTAGGAATTTTTAAAGGATACACTGAGACTTCTTGAAATTGCACGATTAAGAGTTTCGAAAATACTTTTGGCTTGGAGAGGAGGGTTTGTACTTGGCTTGGAGGTGAAGAATTGAAAAGGAGAAGAGGATTTGACATCAATTTTCCTTTAAATTCTGAATTCTACTGTCATGGATAATGAAACACCCCTCATGTTCATGGACTTGGAAAACAAAATATGGAAAATTCAAGGCTGACTTGGTCTTACGAGCTAACCCATGACCCGTGGAAGTAATTACGAGTCGTGGGTTAGTTTCGTGGATTGAGCCTAGCAAAGCTGGCAATTATAGGAGTTTCTTGAAGTGGTTTGTCAATTAACAGGATGGACCATAGACAGAACCACTTCCCCTCAAAGGTGTCATGGGAAGAAGTCTTGAAGGGACTAAATTTCACTAAGTGTGGAACCACTCCACGAGGGGGCTTACGACCCGTGGATGCAACGATGGGTTATACTGCATGTTTATGGTTTGAAAGAAGAAAATTCCAGTGACTCAACTTTTGGTAGCACAAGTTCTACAAGCCAAGTCATGAACCATAGATTTAACCACGGCCCGTGGACGGGGTCTCATGGTTGGCTCTAGCAGTTTTTAATGAAGGGAATTTTTGACATTTACAATTTTTCTAAGTCCTAAACTATGTCATTTGGCTCTACTAACTACCTTAACCGACTCCAACCCTATCAATTCTATTCCTAACTCATTTTAAATTCATTCACCCTCATAATTTTCTCAAAGGGCTCTCAAATATTTCTCTCTCTAGAACAAAGACTCCATTGAAGCTAGGGTTCCAAGCTTTGCTGAGGATTTCAAGGTTTTTATATTCAAGTTTTAAGGCTCTCACTTGAGGTATGTAGGGCTTCATTCATGGATTAGTTTCATTTATGAAGCCCAAACAAAACCTCTACCTTTTTACCAATGTTTTGTGATGATTTCCTATAGGCTATGATTTCCAATGCATGAATTATGAATAATTACATGACTTACATAATTTTCAAGCAAAAGTAGATAATTTCAAGTATGTATGATTAGGGCTTGATGAATTGATGTGGGTTCATTTACTAATGATCCAAATTGATTTTAATTGTATGTTTCCTCTATGAATCTCATCCAATTGCATAATTTTTACTCAATTATTCATGAACCCACACTTAGCCCTAGTCTCCTATGATAAAGTCATGGATTTTCATGGTTATGATCTCAAGTATGAAAGAGCATGTTTTAAATGATTATGATGATGATGTTATGACAATTATGATGATGTTAGGATGATAATGATGTTATGATAAGGAGGGTGATTAAGACCCTAATGTTTATGATGATAATATTAAGATGGGAATGTCCACCTACACTCTACGAAATCCAAAGTAGATGGACTATTCCTAAGATATGAGGTATTTTTATGAAAGACTGTGATGCCTATTTTACAATCTATGAAAACATGGTTTTACTAAAGTATGAATTATGTGAAAGCTATGTATATGCATGATTTATGTATTTCGTGGGATATAACTTAGCACCGAGATGGCTTTGGTAGATTCCAAAGTCCCATAACTACGTGCCACTATAGGAATGATGTTCATGTTTTTATGCCTTAAAGGTGTGCTAATGGATTCATGTAGCTTTTAATGGATACTCATTGTGCTAGTATAGATCCTAAAGGGTGGGGTCAAACGAGGGATTCTCACTGTGCTAGGATCGAGTCTACCTTGGCAAAGTAGACTCTTCTTTCACTTGGTGTAGAAGGAACATCGAGATTCCATTGATAGTCCTCATGGTCTTATATGTCAATTATAATCTTATTCCCACATATGTATGTTAGGATTATGATAAAGGATTTTAATGATGCTTCTTCTAATGATTTTAAACGTGCATTGCTCATGCATATTGTGTCCTTATCCTATTGATTATGATTATGCATACTAATATGATATTGTTATGTCCTTTGATTTATAGCATACCTACATACTTAGTACATTCCATGTACTAACGCATACTTCTTTTCCTACATGATCTAAACATGTAGGGACAGACAACAAGGTGACTATTCCATTACATGGCCAGATTTGGACTCCAAGCTTAAGGATTGTTGATGAGTTCCCATGCTTCAGGAACAAGTCCATTTATGGTGTTTCTATATGTTGAGGCTTTATCACTTTCCTTTGATGTATATCTTGAGGGTGAGCTAGTATCCATGTTCTAGACCCCGCTAAGATCTTATGTTGTAGAGGCATGTTTTGGACACTATGGATTGATGTAATGTTCCCTTAAGGGAAACTATGGCTTTGCTACTATGATATGTTTTGCTTGCTTATTCTCTTATGTATGCTTATTTAACCTTGTGAATGCTTATGATATGGACACGAGGTTTAGAATGGATGTCTTCGGGTGTCACATTTGCCATGCCATGGCTAGGCCTTGGGTTTGGGTCATGACAGATAATCCTTTTAGTAACTTCACTTCTATTTTGAACATAAGTGGCTAAAAACCCCCCATGTTGGGGATGTTCTTAGTAGCTGAATGATAATTTCTCACCATGGGTCTTTTATTTAATTGATTTTTATGTACTAATTTGTTGTGGTTTAATTGCATTTTCCTTCATCCATAATTGTAAATCTAGGGTTGCAAACTTAGATTCATGCTTAGATCTTTGAATATTGCATGAAAGTGAATCTTCAGTGTAGAAGGATTGTGCAATAGTCTTGGGTATCGCGTGTTTCGATTGAATGTCATAATAGGGTTCAATCGACTAAGGTCTTAGATCGTTTAGCTACAAATTTGCACAGGTTCCTTTAGCTCTTTTGTGAGTTGCATATGAAGTCTTAACCGATTCATATTGATACGCATAATTGACTTAATCGTAGTTATGGTTCCAAGATTTCCCACCTACCCACAAGTAAATTAGCTATTGGACTCAATATTAAAGATCCATTTTTTGGAATACATTCAATTACGCACATCCCTAATATGCCCTCATCTATTTGTTTTCGTTAAATTGTTGCAACACAAAATTAGTAACATTCTAGTTTAATTCAAATCACTTTTTAAACAACTACAATCAATTGGTTCAATTAATTACTTCAAGGTACATTGAAAACCTAGGATCTCGGGCATATGTTAAACTGGTAAAACAAATTCTCTCAGCGCACGTTAGCAAGGTAGAAAGTATGCACATAGAACACTTAAAATATGGCTTGTAGACGGAAACAACCACCCAAAACCACACCTAAAATAGTCACACCTGCGACTAGAGGTACTCAGCAGCTACAACCTCTCATTTTTGGTAGCTTCCTACCATGAAAATTTTAGTCTATTGAAAAATAAAAAATGATGGAGGTAGCCTAGAAAATAAGATTCATTTAGAGGCAACTGGAAAACTCACTCCAAAGAGGCGGCTGCAATTCTCTAAAGCCAAAACTTCTACACAGCCAACATTGAAATAAAATGGAACTTCAATGGGAAACCAAAACAATAGGAAAATTTGAGTTTCATTCCACCCGTGATAAATAAGGGAGTAATCATGGTCCCAATTGAAGAGGAAGATATATGTATGAAGGTCAAGGAGTGGGAGAATGCATTAATAGGCTATATCATTGGGATTACATCCTTAAATTTCAATCTATTTCTAACAAGGAAAGAGTGATGCAAGAAGGGCCTTATTTCTATGAAAATGGACCACTGATTTTGAGGAATTGGGAATTGAACTTTGAGTTTAATGCTGATATGTTTAGTCATATTCCTATTTGGGTTAAATTTCCTAACCTACCATTGGGTTAAGGGTCTGAGAAGGCATTGAGCAAGGTTGTTAGTGCTATTGCGATGCCCTTATATACAAATGTATTTACTGCTACTCCTAAAAAGATATCCTATATTAGAGTCCTAATTGTGGTAAATATATCGAAGGACTTGCCAAATGATATAATGGTAGAAACACCGTATGGACCTTGGACGCAGAATATTGAGTATGAATGGAGACCCAAATTTTGTAATCACTGCCTCACATTTGGACATAAAGAGGATGAATTTTAGTACAAATATCTACTAGAGGAGAACAAAGAAGAAGAGGAGCTGACTCTGAAAGAGGATAACCAAAAACAAATGGGAGCACCGAAGCAGAACAGAAATGTGAGGATTGTAGATGGTAAAAGGAAAAGAATTATTGTTGTATGGAATCAAAAATGCAAGCCATCCCACACTGATAATTGTGTTGTCCTTGAGGTGGATAAAAGCTCAGAGGAACCAGGACTGAATGATTTGATGTAGGGGAATGAGGATAGTGCTTGCAACTCCATGACATTCTATTCTACATGATCATCTCTACATGGAATATAAGAGGCCTTAACCAAGGCCACAAATAGAAGAAGCTAAAACTCTTTCTGTCTAAAAATAAAGTTGATTATTTTAGATGTCTTGAAACTAGAGTAAAGGAAAATAAAGTTGACACAATCAAAATAAAGGTAGCACAAGTATGGGCAGGTGCTCATAAGTATACTAAAGAAGCTAATGGTAAGATTTAGGTATTGTGGAGAACACATCTAAAGGTCTTGATCATAGAAATACATGAACCATATATACACAGTATGGTAGAAGACCCAAGACTACATATTAGCCTCTACATTACTATTGTCTATGCCAGGAATGAAATTTTGAAGAAAGACTGTTTATGGACTGATCTGATGAAGATTACTCTCCAGCATCAAATGCCTTGTGTAATATGTGGAGATTTCAACAGTGTATTAGGATCAAATGATAGGCTAGGATCTCCAGTATCATAACAGGAGACTCAGAGCTTTCAAAATGTCCTTGATGCATTGTAGTTAACCACTATTAGAGCAACAGGCTGTCATTTCACGGTGTACTAAGAAAGATGTTAGTAGAAGGGTGTATAGTAAAATTGATTGGGCTTTTGGGCATATCCACTAGCTAACTCAGTTTGGGAATGTGGAAGCTGATTATATGAATCTGTTTGTTTCAAATCACTCACCCATCCTGATAAAGTGCAAACAACAACATAATAGCCATCCAAAGCCATTCTGATTCTTTGTTAACATCATGGAACATCCTGATTTCTAGAGTGTACTGACAAGGACCTAGGGCGAGACTCATAGAAATTGCACAACGCAACAGGTGTAGGAAAAGTTTAAGAAGGTTAAAATGTAGAGTAAGAGAATAAATGCATATATGGATTTATATAAACACAAACTGCAGATGCGAGAGAATACCTAAATATTATTCAAAGTCAATTGCAAACTATCAACCTTGATCAAAACCTCATGGATCAAGGTCAGGTCAATATGGATTTATCAAGGGGATGTTAATACAAAATACTTTAATGCTCAATGGAAAATAAGGAACAGTCATAACACAATATCTTCAATCTATACTGAGGTAGGGACCAAGCTAACAAAACCAAAAGAGATAGAAGATAAATTTATTGTTGTGTTTAAGGATTTAATAGGTACTAAAGAAAATACACTGAAGGGGTTGAATACACAAATAATTAAAGGTGGTAAATGTCTCTCAGTTGCACAACGGAGAGAACTTATCAAAGAAGTCACTACTGAGAAGATATTGGAGGCTATTAAGGTCATGCCAAAGGATAAAGCAGATGGTGTTGATGGATTCACAATTGAATTATTCACTAAAAATTGGGATGTGATTCAGCAGGACATCATTACAACAGTAACGCAGTTCTTTACTACAAGAAGCATGTGTTATGTTATCAATACTACAATTATGACACTGGTTCCTAAAATCCCAGACCCCACCAAGGTGAAGGATTATAGACCAATAGCATGTTGAACCACTCTATATAAAATTATTGCAAAGGTGATCACAAGAAGGATAAAGCTTGTACTATCTGAACTGGTAGGAGAAGCACAATTAGCTTTCATTGAAGGACGAATCATAGTAGATAGCATCATGGTGACTCATGAAATATTCACAAGCTACAACAGAAAATGGATCTCACCAAGATGTGTCCTCAAGGTGGACCTAAGAAAGACCTATGGCACTTTGGAATTGGCATTCTTAGAAAAGCTAGTGAATGATATAGGATTCCCAACAAAGTTTGTCAATTGGATAATGATATGTGTTTCCACAGTATCGTATTCATTGATATTGAATGGAGAACTCACCAAAGCTTTCCCAGAAAAAAAAGGGCTCAAACAAGGGGACCCTATGTCCCCATACCTCTTTGTGCTAGCTATGTAATACTTAGGAAGAGAACTCCAACAACCAGCTACAAATACTAATTTCAACTATCATCCAAGGTATGAAAGGTTGGGCAGTATCCACATTTGCTTTGTTGATGTACTATAGGGATGATATTGGGTCTCTTACACTAATACATGATGCATTTTTGAGATTTTTTGAATCTTCTGGACTTAAGGCTAACAATGAGAAGAGCTCATTATACATTGTTGGAGTAAGTGAGCAAACAAAACAAGAAATTGCTAATGCTTTAGGATTCAATTTAGACACTTTGCCTTTCAAGTACTTGGGTGTACCTTTAGCAACTAAGAATTGTATATCAATGCTTACATGTCTCTCATGAGAAGAATACAACAAAGATCACTTGTTGATCAGCAATAGAGAAACTATGCAGGACTTTTTTGTTGGCAGGTACTGTGACTATATCAAGGAAAGCATTGGTGGCATGGGAGAACATATGTCTACCAGGGGCTGCAGGTGGGCTTAATGCTATGAACCTATGTACTTGGAATGCAACAACTATCTTGAAACTACTGTGGGATGTTTATAGGAAGAAGGAGTGCCTTTAGGTCCAATGGATCCATAGTTTCTATATTAAAAAGTTGGATATTACTCAAGCTCAAATTCCTAAAATAGCATCATGGGTGGTAAGAAAGGTGATGGAATCCAGAGGGCTATTGATGCAAAAGCAGAATACTCATAGGACAGTGCAGCACCAACTAGAAAAGGTCTGAATTGGTGGTAAATTTTCCATTCATAAGTTGTATATATCTTTGAGACCAAATATCACGATTCGGGCCTAGGGCCTAGGAGTGACATGGCGAATGGAAACCCGAGAGTTCCCAAACAAGCCTCATGGTATCCATATACACATCATCGGTTCATAAGTACATAATTGAAAAATAAACACATAGTTCTAAAGGAAACGGGACTTTGGACTCGAGCTATAGGGATGTTAGACGGATAAGGATTTGGATGGATTCACGTAGCACATACCATATAAGAACTAAGAGGAAGGTAAGTATGACTCACGCTATCGGGATAGAAGGGACTTAGGACTTTCAACATTCTCACATCTCATCATAAGCATATCATCATAGCACCAACAACATGAGATAGACATAAACATAGTGTCCATAAGCAATAGACATAACACATAATAAGTCTGTACATAAGTTTACATGATGTCCAACAATGCCTCTAGTTCATAGAATAGGATAGGGGCCAAGACATGTCCTGAGCTCACCCTCAAAGTAAAGACACAAGTGAAATAATAAAATAGGTATATAGAAGGTGGATCTTATCCTTGGAGTAAAGGACTTACCACTAGCAAGCTCACAATCCAATCTAACTAACAAGAGGTGGATGAATATAGTCTTTGATCCCTATATGGTTAGATCATGTAGGCAAAAGTATGTGTTAGTACGGTTGAATGTACTAAGTATACGGCCATGAAAATGCATATAAATGTGTCAGCCTGCACTTCAATGTTAGATGACAAGGGTGCGTATATAGAAAGAAGTATATAAGAAAGAATAAAATATAAATATGTCATGAAACCCATGATACATGAATTCCATAACACTTAAAACATACGGGGATGGAACCATGATTGACATCTCAAACCCATGTGAGCTAATACATGAATCCTCCCAGTGAAAGACTCCTACCAGATGAGAGTAGACTACTTGCCAAAGGTAGCCTACACCACACCTTACGACTCGATCTTTTCAGTGTGATGGCCACCTTCCTTATAGTCTGGCCTTTTCGAAAGGGTTTCATAATCATCCCATAAAGGGGAATAAACCTATGTTGGCACGTAGTTATGAGAAGGGAGACTTTATATAAGGACCATTAGGTCGAGCCCCACCTCTAATCTCATTCGGTGTTAGGTCATCATCCCACAGGAATACATATATATATACATGCTTGAAAAGAGGCATAAGTCTTTTCAAATCTTCATCATGCATACTTAGGCTAAAAAGTCAAACATACTTCATAATCATCCATACTTGGGCTAAAAAGTCTAATCATACTTCAATTCATGAATACATGCATAGGAGTAGCTCATTCATACTTGTACATGTTGGTGAAAAACACCCATAATACTTAAAATCCATATCATAGACATTATGTTATCACATGTCATGTCATAATCATACTTGCTTGAAATCATAGTCATAATCATAATTGGGCAATAAGCCACATCATAAATCTCATGAAAATACTTGTTCATGTATGTATATGCCATGAGGAATTAAGGAATAGCATGGTTATTAGGAATTCATAAATAAAATAACATAATAAGATGAAATCACATGAAATCCATGAAGAAATCAATAATTAAAACATACTTGAATTTACCCATGCATAGATTCATAGATTAAAGGGACATGCATATTCACGTGTTCATAAAACCAATGTAAATCATAATAACAAGATTCAAATCATCATAAAATCAATAATTAAGTTCAGTCCATAGCTCAGAAATTAAAACTAATTTAAAAGACCCATTTGCATAATAGACTTAGAATTCATGAAAAGAAATAGGAGCTTTGGGTCTTCATGATTAGAAGGGAATCATGAATAAATTTCACATACCTTGAAGAACTAAAAGAATTAGGATGTAATTGACTTGAATTGAAAGCCCACTTGAAATCCTAGCTTGAATCCCCACACTAGACCTTGCAGAGAGAATTTAGGAATTTAATTCTAGAGTTTGAGTGTATAATGAGAGTGAATGAGTGTAAGGAGCGAGTATAATATGATTTAGGGACTTAGGATAGGTACCAAGGTCCTAAAAGTTCTTTAAAAAATAAAATTATGAAAAGACCATTAATGAAGTGGACTTAGATGTTTGTTCAGGGGTCCCTACAAATGTACCACAGTCTGTACAAAGTTCTACTGACCGTACAACGATCTATGAAAATGCCTACTCTTACACTTGGAAAAATTTAGGCCAAGGGTGTTTCCAATGAAGGCTTCACAGTCCGTACAAAGTTCCATTGATCGTAGAATGGTCCGTGAAAATATCTCCAAGTTTTGAGATAATACTTTGATACTTAGAATTCTTTTAGGGCTAACACCTTCACGGAATCCCACCACGAGTCGTGGTGGGTTGTATGGCCCGTACAAGGGTCCGTGGTAAGTGCCTTAGCCACACAGTGGCTTTCAAGACAAGGGAAACGGTCTGTGAAAATGCCTACTCTTACACTTGGAAAAATTTAGTCCAATGGTGTTTCCAATGAAGGCTTCACAGTTTGTACAAAGTTCCATTGATCGTACAATGGTCCGTGAAAATGTCTCCAAGTTCTGAGATATTACTTTGATACTTAGAATTTTTTTAGGACTAACACCTTCACGGGACCCCACCACGAGCCGTGGTGGGTTGTATGGCCCATACAAGGGTCCATGGTAAGTGCCTTAGCCACACAGCAGCTTTCAAGACAAGGGAACCTACCATGAGCCACTTTCACGGCTAGTGGTGAGTACCACGAATCGTGAAGGGATCAGTGGAGGGCCACTTGGTCTTGAACTCCACCATAAGCCAAGTCATGCCACACACAAGGCCAAGGGCCACCCCTAGGCATCCTCCATGACTCGTGGACCCTTCCATGGCTTGTGGAGATGACCATGGAGTGTCCCCTTGGTGTCAAAACGTCAGAAATTCTAAATTCAAGCATCGTTAAGGTCTCCCGAGGTCTCGATCCTTACACCAGAACTTCCAAAGGTGTCCTAGAAACAATTGGCCCTCCATCCTAGAATCCATTCTAAATATAGATTCATCCTTTGGTTGGCTATCCAAAGAAGATTGGCAATAGTTGATAGACTGCAGAGAATTTGAATTAGTGTTCCTCCTGATTGTACCTTTTGTAGAGAACAAATGGATACATTTCCACACTTGTTTTTTGAATGCAATGTAACAAAGAGATTGTGGAGTCGAATACTACAATGGCTAGGCTATAACAGACAAGTGCAAGGCTGTAATGATGAAGTACAATGGGTAAATCAAAAGGCAAGGAAAGGTGATAGCTTAGCAGAGATAACAACCTGTGCATTTGTGTTAGCTGTGAATCAAATACGGAAAGCTAGGAACTGCATTCGATTTCAAAAGGATTGCTTTCACATGGAGAGAGATAAAAGAAATGATGATGCATATCCATATTCAAGGGAGAAATCTAGCAAAGTATAGGATGGAATTGCAATCGCTGACAGCTTATCCTTAGTGATATTATTGCTTTCAATTACTTTGTAATAGATACAGTAGAGAAAAACATGTAAGAGCAGCTTGTCCAGGCTACTGGTTTATACTTGTAAATTTTGTGATTATCAATGAAAGTTATACATATTTTGATCCAAAAAAAATTACTTCTAAGGTTAGAATTGAACAAATTCCAATCCCTGTGGGATCGACCCTGACTTATAGTAGTTGGGTTTTATTAACAGCGACCGCATACTCTTTTGAGGTTAGGAGTATTTTAGGCTCATCATAAGGCTACTCAATTCCATATTATTTGGCATGAAATCTAATACTCGTGTCACTATCAACAAGTAAGCTTCCCTAGTGCTACTCCAAGTAAAGAAGACATAGTGGCAGTGTGCTTATTAGTAAATATATAGTTTTACTCTTTCAAACACTAGTATGAGGAGTCTACTTTCATTCGTTAAGATAATTGTGTCATTTAAACTCCTAAGTAGTACGTCGACATTACGTTTGATTCTTATATTATTGTATGTCCTTAAGTGATCATTGTTATGTCTTATATTACTGGTATATAGTTCCAAAGCTCAAAAATTATCACGACCACCAAAGTAACAATCGAAAAGTATTAAAGAATAACTTGAAACAATTTACACAGTGTGGGTGGCAACCCAGAGGCAAGATCCTAGCATGGGTCGATCTCACTTGGTTCATAAGGGTGGTAGCCTAGAGGCAAGAGCCTAGCATGGGTCGATTCCAATTTGTACAGTTATGAGAACAACATTCCAAGAGTTAAATACCTAGCATCGGTTATCCTCTTTAACCATTGATTAGTTGGTCACTTGTATTACATGTCTTAGAAAAAGATAAAGCACTAAAGAGTAAAGAAAAGAATTTAATGTACATGGTTCCACAAGTATAACAAAGGTGGTCTTTTATTATGATTTGTGCATTTATATATTGCTACTTGATTGCACTTGAGTTCAATTGCCTTACATATTCAGTATATTATTTCATACTGACATCTCTTTTTGGGATGCTACAATTCATGTTGCAAGTACAGGTAATCTAGCTAGTAAACCTTCGGTATAGGCGCACCCGATACTTAGCTGCGTTTGGTGAGCTCCAACTTGATTCGAGGCTTTACTGAGTTTGTAGTATATGCATTTTCGTATTATAAAATAGTTCAAAGTAAGGTGAGGCATGTCTTGGCCTATGTTAAGGTTTTCTATCTTATAGATTCTTTGTAGACTTATTTTATATAGTTTGGTCGTATCTTGTCCCTTAATAGTTATGGCCTCAATAGCCAAGTATGGTACATAAATTTTGGTGCTACCTATTTTGATCTCTTATCTCTACAACCTGTATGAACCTGTCGCCACTTTGTAGTTGTCATAGTCATATGCATAGTAAGCACAACTTATATGTTGGTTCTCTCGAGCCTCGAGGGCATCAAGTGTTTGTCCATCTTTATAGGTTTGGAGGTGTGACAACATAGTCCACTACTTCTTAATGAGAAAACATATAGGACCAGCTCACAGTACTTACGATAAGAGGTCTCCGAACTCAATTTACAAGTGCGAGAACAATTACATATATATCAAAATTCGCGTTGCATTCCTATATCTTAAACATTTAAGCAACAATAGACAATCACCATGTCTTTCCTTTAAACAAAACCATAACATCGCTTGATTGATCTGATCAGACACTTGTTCGTCCCTACTTTTGACAAAAGAAAAAGAGCACAAGTTCTCCTTAGTAGTATACTACAATATCTCTATATCTCTTAGAAAATGTGTTTGATAAAGAAATTCAATAGAAGCTTTAAAATGAACATAATGTATCATCCACCCTTTAAAGAGAAGTGAGAATCCTTAAAAATGAACATTATATTTAATCCATCCTTTAGAGAGAGTATTTATATATGTAGTAGTGTATATTTGTTACGGTAGGAGGGGTAGGTGATTTAGAAATCATGTTAGTGTTGGAGATCTAGCGGATCTTGGTATGATGTTGTAGAGGATTTAGAGGGTTCCTGATATCGTTAATTATATATATATATCTTAATGATAATAGGTATTATTACATACCTCAATATGAGTTTTAAACATAGGAATACTATTCCTATCAATGACCTAGATTCATGCTTGAAAATAGAGGAAAAGAGCTCTTTTACAAACCTTGATTCGAGTCCTTTAGCATACTACTATGGATGAATTATCTCTTGCTCCTTCAATATAAAACAACAACCAATGAAAATTCAACTTTAAACAGTGACACAACACATCCAAATTGTGTCCTCAATTCAACAAACACATGATGGACATAAACTCAAGAGACATTTTCATCGATGTTTATAGCATTCAATCCTTCATATTACTATATACAATACACTACATTTAAACAACTTCAACACATTAGTTGGGAGCTATCATGCCACTCCACACTCTCTCCCCACCAAATACATCAATCAAAATATGCAAAACTTGGACTCACGGCTTCTTATCGCCGTCCTATGAGTCCTACCCATTAAATATAGCTAGAACATCAAGATCACATATATGAGAGTAGGATACTCATACATACCTTAATTGAAAAAAATACAGCCCCTTAAGCTCAATTTAAAAAAGGAAAAAGATTGTCCCTTAAATCCAAAGAGAGAATTGAGAGTGAATTATTTTTTAGGTTGGCAAACAACACTTGATTATTGGTTGATTTCTCAACTAGAGAATTTGTAGAGGAGAGTTGTTGAACAACCAGTAAGGAATAGCTTCTAAAATAACTTATGATCAGTCACTAATGAATTCACAACATACTTATTAGTTTTAAAACACTTAGACAAACTTAACATGTGTTCGTCATGTGTCCAGCGCGGCCAATTTTGGCCACTACGCAGTCCTTAGTAAAACATGCATATCATTTTACTTTGAAGTCATATTGATGCACAGTTTTGTTCGTTGGAAACTAGACTCAAATATCTTTAATTTCATATACAAGAGCCTTCTAACGCGACATATATCGGAAGATATGTCCATCCCAAGTGAGATTACAAGAAATAATCTCTTTACCTCTAGGATAAGAATAAAATATGTGTGCACTCCATCCCTTTATACTTCATTTTGTGGGACTATACTAGTTATGTTGTTGCTATAACATTTTCAGCTTATTTAAAGAGCAAATTTCATAAATGGCAAACACATAAAGCCTACTTATGCTCCATAACTATAGTTTGGATAATTACATTTCGTAACTATAGTTATAACAGCGTTTATATAATTCGTGTAACATTTGTATAATTCACTGTATAGCGTTTGTATAATTCGATATATAATTCACAGTGTTTGTATATTTGGCTATACGAATTGATTCGCGCATAACTTTTGTATAATTGCACACAACGTTTGTATAAATCGCATGAATTATACAAAACTCAAATTGTAATTACAGTTAGATATTTATCACAAGCCATGATTAATTCAAACTATAGTTATGTTAGCTAATTAATAAGTATATGTTTGTTTATCTGCGTAATTTTTCATATTTAGAAACACTAAAAATTAAATAAGAAACCCTGTTATAAACATATTTAATTTGTAGTGAATGTCTATTATTTGGTTTCCTTTAATAGTTAGGAATTATACTTGGAAAC
>JBCEWC010009826.1:0-18306 GCA_038996855.1 Solanum aculeatissimum
GCAAAGCTCCAGTTGCTCCCGGTGGTCAAGAGCCACCAAAGGCTCTGGTTGGAGGTGCTCCAAGGGTCAACCGGTTCCAAGAAAAGCAATAGACTCAATCAAAAACTCACACTTTGAAAACTTTGCATACAACTTCTCATCCCTTAATATCTGAAGTACGGTCCTCAAGTGCTAAACATGGTCGTCATCGCTCCTAGAATAAACAAAGATATCATCTATGAGCACAATCACAAAGATGTCCAAAAAGGGCTTGAGCACTCAGTTCATTAACTCCATAAAAGCAGCAAGGGCATTAGTCAACCCGATAGACATTACCACAAACTCATAATGCCCATAATGGGTCCTAAAAGCTATATTCAGGATATCACACTCCAAACTCTCAACTGATGATAGCCGAATCTCAAATAATCTTAGAAAATACTGAGGCACCCTGCAACTAGTCAAAAAGATCATCATGCAAGACAAAGGATACTTATTCTTGATAGTCACTTTGTTTAGCTGCCAATAGTCAATACACATACGCATAGTACTATCTTTCTTCTTCACAAACAATACAAGAGCACCCCAAAGGGACTCACTCGAACGAATAAATCCTTTTTTTTAACAATTCTTCCAATTGTTCTTTAACTCCTTTAATTCAGCGAGATCCATCCTATAAGGAGGAATAAATATAGGTTTGGTGCCCAACTCCAAATCAATAGCAAAGTCTATATCATGATTAGGAGGAACACCTAGAAAATTAGTAAAGAGGACATCCATAAACTCTCTAGCAACCCTAGTGTCCTCCAAAGATGGAGACTCCTGGGCGATAGCCCAAACATGGGCCAAATAAGCTAAACATCCCTTCTCCATCATCCGACAAACATGCATAAACGAAATAAATCCCTTAGGATAGGAGCTAGGTGCTTCAGTTCACACCAACTGAGGTAACTCTGGATAAGATAAAGTTACTGTCTTCACATGACAATCAAGAACAACATAATAAAAAGATAACCAATCCATACCCAATATCACATCAAAGTCCACCATATCTAACAATATCAAGTCAACACTAGTATCTCTCCCTATAGAGGTTACACACCCTCGGTACACCATATTCACCACTAAAGATTCCCTTACCAAGGTGGAAAAACATATAGGCTCGGTGAGCGGCTCACACATAATATCAATATCTAAAGTAAAATAAGGCAATACATAAGAATAAGTATAGCTAGGATCAAATAAAATCAAAGCTGAATGGTGGTATACTGGAACCATACCTGTGATAACTACATTTGAAGCCTCTGCCTTAGCTCTATCTGGAATAACATAGAAAACTCTACGATAACCACTAGCCTGTAGGCCTCCATTAGATCCACCTCTCCCTATGTTTGGTCCTCTTTTGGTACCTCCACTTGTGCCCTGAGAGGTGTCTCTAGTGGCTAGTGTTGGGGATAGATAGGCTAGATGAGACCCTGAAACTCGAGTAGGGAAAACTCGATGTGGAAAATAATTGGTGAAGTGCCCAACCTCATCATAGACATAACAAGCTCTAGAATCCCATCTCTGAGATGACTATGCCAAGGAACCACCACATCTAACCTAACTAAGAGATCTATCATGACTTGTCTGAGAAGGCCGAGACTTGTTAGCACTGTCAAATGTTGGAAAAGCTTCCTAAACTACCCAACCCTGGTGTCCCTGCCTCTAAAACTCTCAATCCCCTTACGAGTGACTACTAAACTATCCGTGATGATGGAACCTCTTCCCGTCACCCTGTCTACTATGTCGAATACACTCTATATACGCATGGTCAACAACACTCTGAAATATACCTCCAGCTAGAACCAAGGAAGCTTTAGCCTTCTGAAGATACCTTGCCAATCCCTTGGAAAAACACTGGATCCTCTCAAACTCAATGGAGATGCTGGATAAGGCATATCTTGACAATGCATAAAATTTGGCCTCATAGTCTGACATTGTCATAGAATCCTATTGAAGCCTATGAAACTCATCAGAATGACTGTTCTGAAGACTGTATGGCATGAACCTTTCCAAAAATATCACTGTGAACCACCCAAGTCATAACTAGAGATCCAACAGGTTGACGGGCCATAACTGACCTATACTACTCCTTGGTGAGGCTAGTAAGCTGATAAGTAGTATGAGCCACTCCATGTGACTCCAAGATGGCCAAATTACACAGCCAGTCCTGACACTCTAACAAGAAAGCATAAGCTCTGTCACCCAGGGCACCATCAAATCTCAAAGGAGCTAGTCGAACAAACTTCTCAAAACTCTTCTTCTCAGCCGAGGATACAATTGGACTATAAGGAGATGGTGGCACCATGAACAAGGGTGGTGAAATCGATAAAGAAACTGCCAAACTCTGAAACTGTGCACCTGCACCCGACTGAGGTATTTGAAAGGGAGTCACAACTTCCACAAGAGGATCTACTGGGCTGGAGAAGGTATGACATGGACCAAAGCTGGCTCTACTGGGGCTATAATAGGATCAATCAGTGTTGCAGAAATTGGTATCTCAATTGTAGAAGGGGATGAAAGAGCTCCTTCTAGTCTAGCCAATAAACTTAATAGCGGCTCTTGAACTGAGGGTGTAGGGGATGGAGCTTAGGGTGGGGGAATAGGATCTGTAGGCCCCTAAGGATCATATACAAGCCTCGGAGAAGCTGACCTCGACTGTGCTCTTGGAGGAGCTTCCCCTATAGCAAGTCCTCGACCTTTGTCCTTATCATAAACTCTACCTCTACCATGAGGAGGAGCCACATCAATGGATTCGAGCTGTCCCACGGATCATCGGTACCTCATAATCAGCATCTACATAAAAGGAGTAGATTAGACACTTTCAAAGTGGGTAATACAAAGAAACACACAAATTAGAATCAAGACATGAAAATTTCCTTAGGAGTATCTCATAGCCTCCCAGAGATAGATGTGGACATCTACACACCGATCCACAAGACTCTACTAGACACCCTGCTCTTGACTCACGAGCCAAACAAACCTAGAGCTTTGATACCAAACTTGTCATGACCTAAAATGTTTCACAACTAAAAAAATAAAATAAAGCAAAAATCAACACAGTATTACATCAAAATATCACCAAAACTTGGAGTCATGAGTACAAGATCATCTAGATACAATACCAAAGAGAAAAATACATCTATCTCAATAAAATATGACTGTCTCATAATATCTGATACATGGTCTGAAAGATAGAAATAAAAAAGGAATCCCAAAAAACTATGATGACTTAAAGTCTGAGCCTCATCATGAGATCTGGGAGATATCAACAATACTCTAGTGGAATGATCAACTATCCTGTCCTAAATTCTGTGCTTGATCTGCACGGAGAAAAAAAAGTAGGGGTGAGTACACCAAAATGTACCCAATAGGTTCAACTGTCTGGGTAAGAGAAATCGAACAAGTATGTAATAACGATGAATCCTACAGCTGCATCAAAAAGGTTAGTACACAATAAAAATATACAGTAAGCCTTATAAGATCTTCCACATGTTCAGTATTACAACATCATAGGCAATAATCACACAGTATATGAAATACCATCAAATCATGTATCAAATGTCTAATGACCTTTCCACCTACTCGTAGTCAAGGGTGTTACCATGTCTCATCCTTGCCACCTACTCATGGTTAAGGGGTGTTACAATAATTAATCCTTTCCACCTACTCGCGGTTAAGGGATTATTTAAAGTGAATCTCACCCTTGCCTCCTACTCTGGTCAAGGGGGGTTGGTACAACAGTGGAACATATTATCCTTGCCTCCTACTCGGGTCAGGGGGTGGTATGATGCAACATGATACAATGAAAGGCAATGCTAATCACTCAAATATGTGCATCAACCTAATAAAAACATAATGAGAGTAATATATATTTCAAGTCTCACAAAACATGAAATATAATATCAAGTTTCACCATCTATCACAATATCTCAACTAGACATAACTATTTCGATCATCAGACATACAACACATATGTATGTATAACAGACCTCACTTGCCTTACAATATAAATCCATTATCCATATGTCCAGCTAACAAGTATATCACAAGTACCGGACCCTACTCATCCCCCTCATCAAAATATCCCATTGACCATCAAATTTATCAATATAATGTCCAAACCATCATTACAGTCCTTAATATATCACAACAACATTTCACAAGTATCCATCTCAGATTAACAATAATATCACAATTACCCATAATTCGGCTTAACCGATATTACATTTCTATCAATACCTTATCTCATTAACATAATTACTCATGAATCAGTCTAGATCTCATAATTACCACATAAATATGATCAATAACTCAAATCCAGTCTCAACAAGGTTAGCCAAATCTACCTCAATGCCAAAATCACACTCAGACAAGCTTTCAATCAACTCTAGCCTCCAAAAGGTCCTCAAATCGACCAATCACTATCAAAATCATATTCTACACATTAGGAGGAGCATTTTGATACCCATATTGGTATGGTTTAGTCTTAGGGGAAAACTGGTCAATTTTAGGGTTAAAAATCAAAGTTAAGATCAAGTTCTACACTAAACATGAATTCCATGGGCGAAAATCCCATTAAAAGTGAGTTCTAATCGAGTGATGAATCAATCTTCAAAGTTAAGAAATCATGATTTGAAAATCTTCAATTTTGGTTATCAAAAATCATGAATTTTAGGATGAAATCAAGATAAAACATAAGGAAATTGATTAATATGATGTTAAAAAACTTACCCAGTAAAATCCTTTGGAAATCCTCTTAAATCATTGCACAAAAAGCATGACAAGTTCGAAAATAGAGTAAAACTGGTCTCTCTCGAGTTTTAATCTGTGCTGGCATCAAAACTTCTCTACGAAGGCGGGTAGGGTCCCACGAACGCAGAGTTAAGGGGTATAAATGACCTCAGCGATCATGGAGACCAACCTGCGAACGCGGAGTGAAGAAGGGGGAGGGGGGTGTAACACACACACTTTGCGAATGCGGAGTGATACCAATCTATCTCTTATCCGTGAATGCGGATCTAACCTCCACAAATCCAAAGGGTAAACATACCAAAGATTCCGTGAACACAGGGGCTTCTCTACGAATGCGGAGAAGGTTAGCACCTGCACCAAAAATCAACAAAAACCAATAACCAAGTCTAAATTCCCTACTCGGAATGGACCCCCGAAACTCATCTTAACTCAAAATTACACAAGCTCTACATGTATCCATACTAGAAACAACGATCTGGACTTAACAGAATCATTAGACATTGATTTCAAGGCCTCCTTGCCACATTTACTAATCCAACTCGATAAAACTAGTTTAAAACACAAAATACCAAAACTGCCCTCGACAACTCCAAAAATTATTACGAGATCATTTCTAGTGTTAATTTCACCATCCAGTACTACTGGAACTATTAGAATTCCGATATGAGCTTCCAAAGTCCTAATGTGGACCAAAGTCAAGCTTGGTCCTAAAAATAACTAAATTCACAACTTTGGGACCAAAAATTTCATTTTAACTCCAAATTCAGTTCTGCAACTTCCTGTAGTTCATTTTCAATATTTTGGAACTAATAAAATCGACGGATCCCTAAGCCAACACTAGAAAATCATAATGGTACAAAAACTCACTTTTTCAATAACTTAAGCTTCCACAATATGCCAAAACTCATATTTACCATTTTAAAACTCTGGATTTAAGTTTCAATCATTCAAATAATTTAAAATAGGCCCAAAGTAACTTATAGAAGGGTAAAATAATAATTTTTACAAATAAGACTAAAAATGACCAACCAGGTCATTACATTAGGTGCCATTGCCGGGGAATTCAGCTAGACTTGATTAGTTTAAGTAATTTGGGGATTAATCCTTACTTCCCTAATTTTACATTTCTTGTTGGATTTGTTTTGTTTTAGCATGTAGGTTTAGTGTATGCATAAAACTCAGAGCCGAGGCAATCCCTTGGCTCTATTTGAACCAGAGATCCAAAGGACGCTGAGAAAATGACCCAGGGCAATGTGAACAACACTGTTGATAGTGTGATGAATGAAGCACTCAATCCAAACAATAAAAACCCACCTCCACTAAATTTACCACCGCAGGATCCTCTATCTACAACAAATCAATATAATCAATATCGATTAGCCTTATGGCAATGGACGTCTCAGGAGCTATTGTGTTACCACTACTGCCAAATGACACAAAGTGTTTCATGTCGAGTGGGTTACTCTAGATGCTGCAAAATCATGGGTTGTTCATAGGTTTATCATTAGAGGATCCATTTAACCATCTATACAGCATTATGTTTGTCTGTAAGAACATGATGGGGAACTAGAATCTTTCTATGGATGCCTTGGGCTCCATGTTTTCCTACTTTCTCTAATAGGAAACACAATGCTATGGTTATCTGAGCTCCTACAAAGTTCAATCACCACTTGGGCAGAATTGTAGAGGGCCTTTATGGAGAGGTTCTTCCCAATCTCAAAGAAGCTGAAGTTGAAAGTACAGATCAACAACTTCAATCAGGTGTCTGGTGATTCACTCAGTACCACATGGGAGAGATTTACTAAGTGCTTGAGAAGTGTCCCAAACCATAAAAATTTTGACGAATCCCTGGTGGAGATCTTTTACAAAGCCTTGGACGAGAATAGCCAAGTAGTTGCTGACACCATCATGAGAGACTCATTCATAGATCACCTATTTCAGGAGGTTACAGTAAGAATGGAGAGAGTGGTCAAGAAAAATCCTGCATTAGGGATAAGGGACAAAGCTACTACAAAAAGCTCGTTCTCAGTTAGTACTAGTTCAGCGCAAGCAGGGGCAAGTCAAGAAGTGATGCAGGGGCTTGTGCGAATTAATACTAATGTGGAGTTGCTGATGAAGCAGACCATCGACCTCCACAATAACCCATGTACGAGGAGCTTTATTTTGAGTAGGACACTTGTTTTGTTACAGATCAGATGGTGGGTTTCCAGACCAACGCCCAAGGGTCTAATTAGGACTTTTGGCGCCAAGGTTAAGGGATACAAGAATGGTCCATATGTTCCACCACATAATAGAGATTCTGGTGCTGGTACTTCTCGAGTTGAGGAGATATTTGATCATCTATTGAAAAAGGCTGACACTCAGGCTGAGACACTGAAGAGGATGAAATCTTATATCTCCAACATTAATCAGAAGATTTAGTCTCATTCTATGGCTATCAAGTAGCTTGAGCAATAATTCGGTGAGATATCAACCCAACTCAACCAACGCCAGAGAGGTACTCTACCTAGCAATACAATTCAAAAACTAATAAATAAAGGGCAGTGCATGAAAGTCACAATGCGTGGGAGAAAGCAAACTATTGATCCTTTAATTCCAGTTGAAAATGACGTTGTTCGTGAGGAGATGGTTGAGAGTGAGCATGCTGATGGTTGAGATGTTTATGCTAAGGATGCGAGGGTGACACAACACCAATGCCACAAAAGTGAAAACCCATTCCTAGAACTCCTCCTCCCTTCCCTCAGAGATTTAAGAAAAAAGAGAAGGAAGGCAAATTCAAGCACTTCCTTTCCAGGATGAGACAACTCTCTATCAACTTCTCACTACTTGAAGCATTAGAGAAAATAGCCAGGTATGCAAGGTTCATGAAGGACACAGTCATAAAAAAGCGTACTATGAGTGAGGAGCTTTCTCAAGAACTCTAACATTCTAGTGCGATATCTACAAGGTCCTTGGTGTAGAAACGAGATGATCCTAGAGCATTCACCATTCCATGCACCATATCTGATGTCGAGTTTGCAAGGGCACTATGTGATCTGGGTGCCAGTATAAATTTTATGCCCCTTGCAGTCTTTAGGAAGCTAGGCTTGGGAGCCCCTACTCCTACAAACATGCGACTGCTAATGGCCGTCAATATAGTAAAAATGCCTGTAGGGATACTGTATAACGTCCTGGTTAAAGTTGAGAAATTTGTATTCCTCATAGACTTTGTGATATTTGATTGCGAGGTCGACTTTAAAGTCCCAATCATCTTGGAAAGGCCTTTCCTAGCCACTGGGTGAGCCCTAGTGGACATGGAATCAGGCCAACTCAAGTTCTGATTGAATGATGAAGAAGTCATCATCAATACCTGTCAGTCAATGAAGTGGCCAGATGAGATGAAGATGGAGCTTTGGGCCATTGATGAATTCTAAATAATCAAATGGTCCAAGTCGTGCCGCGATAATAAATCATATGCTGCTTAGGAGGCAACACAAGATAATGTGTAATATTAGTAGTTTTAGTTTTGTTTTTAGCCTTTGAACTTGTAAGTAGTTTAATTTTTTTCTTTTTTTTTCTTTATGGTTGTAAAGTATGGGCATTGGACTGGTGACATATAGTGTAACAGTATGTTTTGTTCAGCTTATGCAGGTATAAGACCAAGTCAACCAACTTGGGCTGAAAAGACAACAAGGAGTAATTCTAAGATTGACTAGATGGGTCGTACATCATTGTACGACCTATATACCAGATCATAGAAAAATTCCACTGAGCAACCTTATATGCACTCTAGTCCACGAGCCAACTTTACGGCACATTGAAACAACTACATGCCTGAATGGGGCTCGTGGACCCCAGGTAAGTTTTTTTGCATTTTTGACCAAGTATGAAAGGTTCTACGAAACCTTTTTTTATGAGTTATATTTTATTATACAACCCGTAATTGGGGCCGTAGAACCTAGACTCCAAACTAGGGTTTCTGGCCTCCTATGAAACCAAGATCTATGAGCTATAGAATACTCTACGATCCATAATCAAGGTTTCATAGAGCTAGGCACGGGTTCTTAAAATCAACTCGGTCAAGTATATATTTAGGGTCAAATAAATCTTGACCTAATTTCCTTTATAATTTTCAAAAATATCCAAACCCTTCATCTTCCCTCATCGGTCCAACCCAAAATCTGGCTACCACTATGCTTTTCTGGTGACTTTCAGATGATTTTGACATCTAGGGTTTCAACCCCTTTTTCAACTCCTCCCTTACTTTCTACCAATTTTCGTACGATTTTGGTAAGTTCTTGGACTAACATCCTTAAACTATTAAGATTTATGCTAAGATTGATGAGTACCGTGTTCATGATATGATCGACTGTTGTCTTGGCTTTAATTTTATGTTTAAAATTTGAAATAGCATTATTTGCCAATATTTAGGTAAAAGTAGTACTCGAAAAATGTGTAGGTTGTCGTGTTGTGATTTTATGTCATCACATGTCTTTGGAATTGATTAAAATTTATTGAAATAGTTAGCATGTGATTGCACGTACTTGTTTTCATTGATGAAATCTCTCAAATAGTGTTGGACCGTAAACCCAATATGCCAAATGATGTTTGATGGGGTTAGTGTTACCAAATTGCATGCGAGGCCTGGGTATTTGTATGAAATTATTATTGGGATATGTGTTAGTACTTGTTTTGATGCTAAAAGGTAAATAAAGGTCGTGTTAGGACCTGTTTGATGAGCCTAGAAATTAAGTTACTAGAAGTCCCAGTTTACGAGGGTCTTCTATGACCTGTGAAGTAACCCACAAGCTGTAGTTTCCCCTCATAGGAAATTTCAGTAACCAAAACTTTTTGGATGTCATTAGATGATACCTTCTACGAGTCATAAAGTGTTCTATAACTCGTAAAAAGGTCTCATAGGGACCTTCCTACCAATGATCATAACTGGATTCTCTTATATGACTCAATTCATGACTCGTAAAAGGCTTTATGAGTCATACTTGATATCGTAGATGTCATTATAGTAACTAAAATCCTTGTGCACTATTTCTATAAGGGGCTTTCTATAGCTCATAGTTTGCACTACAACCCATAAAAGGACCTTGTGAACCTCTGTATGCCCAGTTCAGTTGTAATTTTATTTTTTCAGTTTTTGATTCATGGGGTTAATTATAGTAGCTCAATGTGTGTTTTTCATGTTATATGGCCTAAAGCCTAGACAAGGTGATATTAGAGCCCTCTGGGACCGGCTACGTGATGAGCCTACAGACTTAAAGTCTTCCCCGGAGTCCAGTGGCTCTGTAGAGGAGCTTGGCGTCTAGCCTGATCCAGATGTCATCGGCCTCAGACTTTGGCCTCTACTAGACAGGCTGAGAAGACACAGAAGATTGTTGTCCTCCCTCCCTAGTCCGATGAGGGAGGTGCCGGGGCCAACAGTTCAATTCAGATGATCTCTTTTGAGAGAGGGTCTGAGTCCAAATTCGAGAGGGGTCAGGCTCAACATTGACAGTACCCCCTCGAGCACCACCCTCACCTTCAAATGCTAGATCTAGCTGGTGGTGTTTCAAGGGGATACATGCTATCTTTTAGTAGGATTTGCGGGTGAACAAGCGTGGCCGACCAACTTGTTCCATTTTTTAGGAGCCCCATTTTTTCACCTTAGGATTAGATAGTGTCCCGGGCCTCCAGGACACTATCACAAGATACAGGCTCCAGTGGCTGGCAGAGCCATCGGGGAAGTACTCCCCAGTCATTGTTCATGAGTTCTTTATCGCCTACGCCATTACAATCCTCAGTTCTCTTCTCAAGGGGAAGAAACCCTTCGCCCAACCACTACTAACACATATTATGGTGTGGGGTCGACAGGTGGATGTTTCAGAGACTACCATTTGTCGTATGCTATTTAGGCTCGAGCTTCTAGCCCCTAGATCTATAGTAGAGTTTGACCGAAGAGTGAGGCAGACTCGGGAGATGACCACTATGAGAGACCTGGTACGTCGGGCTAGTTCGATGTGATGGGTAGTTTCCCAGATTACTGACGAGATACCGCACCCCAAGTGGATGGCTATATCAGTGGAGCCTATTGCCAAGGCTTCCCTCAGTTTTCCTACTAAATATTGTTGGGTGGTTGTGAGATCACGGATCTAGCCTACTCTTGCAGATAATATCTTGATGCCGTACTTCACAGTTCTACTTGCCTACATCCTAGCTGGCTATGAGATAGATTAGGACCTGCTGATCTCTGAGCAGATTCATGAGGCAAACTTGAAGAGGTCCACCTTTATCCATTTCCCATGCCTCATCTACAAATATGTTTAGCTATTAGGATGGAGAGTATTTATTTGGTGGTCACCATCATAGAGGTTCAAAGGAAAGTAGATGCCATCCTGATAAAGGTTGAGGATAATTTGATAGCACTTTGGTGAGCACCACGTCCTCCAATCTAGATGGCAGAGATGTTTTCCTCAGTTCCATCGCGTGAGCCTTTACCACCACAACCGATACTGCATCTGTTACTGAGGGTTCCCCATAAGATGAGATAGATATGGATATAGGGCCCACTACTACTATTCCTGCGCTAGAGGCCATGCCTATTTTTTTAAAACCCACTAGCATGACATTTGTGTCGACAACATCTTTACGGTCCTTGGTGTAGAGACCGGCCCACACTGAGTCACCAATGACTAAATTATTATAGTAGCTGAAGATTTGGGTCCGTCAGGTTGTTTTGGATGTAGAGACCCACATGCAAGCATTCACGGTTCTAGATATTCAGGACCAACTTAGACCCGTTAATGCCCACATTGATGTATTTGAGGTGCGGGTACAACAGAGCCTCAACATAGCTTGACCTATAGACAAAAAGGCCATCCAAAAGGAGATTTAGTAGCTCTGGGCCTAGATGAGTATAGCACTGGCCATGCCAGTTGAGGTCACATCGACTATGTTTGATGAACTGGTCGTTGATTTGTTTGCTCCAGAGGAGCCACCACTGCCTTCCCTAGGGTAGAGGTCCCGAATAGACGACCCTGATGTTGTGCGCTTCGAGGTGGGGATGACAGTGGAGCAGGAGATAGAGCTTGCTAGGATACGCTTGATGCAGGATGAGGAGATGCGATGAACTCATGAGCAAGAGAGAGTGAGGGGTGTTAGACCCTCCAGACATACTCCTGCAGTAGAGGAGTCCAGCAGGGATGTTAAGGGTGGATAGAATCAGATAGAAAGTGGCACTTAGGCGCCCAAGTATGTTCTTTTGACCCCTGTTCTTTATTTTGATATTCTTGTGCATTAGGAACAACACACAACTATTTCTATGGGGTGTGGATAGTTATAGGCCTCAGTGAAGTCTGAGTAACCTTGGCCTATAACTATCCAAATTTTTTATTCCAAAAGGTTTTCTTTCCTGTGTTCTTTTTCCCTCTGGATATTTATTTTTTGTTGAATCGATATGTTTAGGTGGTATTAGTAGCATATAGTACTACTGTCTATGGAATGTGTTTGTTTTTCTATGGAAAAATGACACCCACTAAATTTTTGGTTAGTTAGTCTTAATAACAACCATGCATGTTTGAATGCTTGATAGGTGCTCGTTCTCATAAGTTAGGTTGATTTTTGATTGAAAAACTTGATCTGAGAGTCTGTGTTGATAGTGTAATAAGTGCCATGTGTATGAGAGCTTATGCTCATGATTCATATACTATGTTTTAATTCAAAACTTGCTCTGCTACTCTGACTTAGATTGTAGGTTAGTTTGTTAGGAAAGGATCTTAGGCCATTTTTCTTATTAGTCCACTTAGCCTAAATGACCAACCAAATATGTAATGTATCCCTTGATCCCATTTTTTGAGCCTAATATTTACCTTTTCCTTGTAAATACCTAAGTAACCTAACCTTAATGAATGATAAACCTTGAAATTAGCCCTGGTCCTTCATTGAACATTGTGTACCTTAACTGAGGTTAAAAGCCAAAGTTGAGGGTGGCTACCCACAGTGGACCTGGTTCAAAGGACGGATATTGTGCACCTCAACTCAAGCCAAAAGCCTAAGTTTAGGGTGGCTGGTGTAAGGAAAAGTTATGAAAAATGAGAGGGAAACTAGTGATGCAGAAAAAGGTTAAAAAGGGTACAAGAAAAAGAAAGAATTTCCTAACTATTGTGCTAAAAAGCAAAAGAATATGAAAATACAAGGCAATGAACTAAAAATGAAAAATAAAGCACCCTAAAAAGGCTTAGAATGAGGGGAAAAAGGGATAATGTGATGAAAGTGAGAGGTTAATAGGGCAAACGTGTAGAAAAACACAATGTCAATGAGGGCCTTTAGTCACTATATTCCCAGAACATCACACCAAAGCCCCCTGAGCCTACATTGTAAGTCTAGAAAGTCCTAAAGTAATCCTAGTCCGATTAATCAAAGGTCATAGTCTTGAGTATAGAGGCAAACATATGATATTGATCGCAGTGTTTGAATATCTTTTGTGAGGGTGAGGGTTTTGTGCAGTCCCAAGTATTGGATCTAAAAATATCATTATGAGAGTGAGACAAGACCTTTTGCTATGAGGGCACTTGCATTGCATTATTAATGTTAGACTGAGTCAGTGATTATTGCTTATTAGTGTGTCATCTTGCTTGTCAGAGTTGCAGTGTCGAATATATTGATCTACACTAATCTATTTAATAACTATCTAATATGTGGTTTTGTATGGTGTGTGTATTTGTGCTTGAGTTTGATATGATGTTTGCCATTAGACTGAGTACTGTGTGTTGTTGTGTTGCCTATGTAGATTGAGTCTATCACTTGAGGATAAACAATAATTTTAATTTTAGGGTGTTGATGTGCTGCCAAAATACAACACTTTTGATGTTTGAAACTTGGAATTTTGTGTGTTCTCAAAGTGATGCTGTTAGATTTTATGTGTTTGTTTTGCAGGTTTAGGGGGTTGGTATGATTTTTTGGCAAAGTGTGCTAAAAGTGCAATTTTTGAGGATTCACTAAACCCTTTACGGGTCGTGGATTATTCTACGAGCTATGGAAGGGGAGTCATAGAAAATTTCAGTGAAGGGTGATTTTCAAAAGTTTAATCTATGAGCGAGTTGACGAGCCGTAACTCATTATACGAGTCACAGATCAACTGTCATACCCTGAGGATCAGAGATTGGGGAGTTTCTAGAAAGTCATCAAACCAAACCCTCTACGGGCCATAGAATCGTATATGGCCCGTAAAAGGGTCTTATAGAAGTCACCTCAATTATAAAGATGAAGCCCACAAAAGCCCGACTATGGGTCATGGAACATGTTACGACTCATAGAGTATACCTATAGAGTGTACTGACCCAACTTTCCTAGCACCGGTCGTGTTCCTAAAAACTAACCTTATTGAGGCAGTGATAGATTTATTTGCTCCAGAGGAGACACCACTACCTTTCCTCGGGAAGAGGCCCCACATAGATTACCCAAATGCTGTTAAATTAGAGGCAAGGCTGATAGAGGAGTAGGAGTTAGAGCTTGACAGGATACACTCAATGTAAGATGAGGAGATGAGGCGAGCTCGCGATATAGAGAGAGTGAGGAGTTCTGGACCCTCTGGAAAGGCTTTGACAGTTGAAGAGTCTACTAGGCAGGTTGAGGGTGGATAGTCTCAGCCAGAGAGAGGCGCATAGGAACCCAAGTATGTTTCTTTTGACCCCTATTATTCAGTTTGATATTTTCTGTGCATTGATGACAAAACACATCTTTTTTGTTGGGGGTGTGGGTAGTTATAGGCCTTAGTGAAGTCTGAGTAGCTATGACCTATTACTATCCCAATTTTTGAATCCGAGGAGTTTTCTTGCTTGTCTTCTTTTTCCCTAAGGATATTTATTTTTTTGTTGAACCAACATGTCTAGGATGTATAGGTAGTATTAGTAGCATATAGTACTGATGTCTATAACATGACGTTTGTTTTTATTGAAAAATGATACCCAATAGAAATTTTTTGTTATTAGTTAGTCTTGATAGCAACCATGCATATTTGATTAATTGACAGTGTCTATTCTAATGAGTGAGGTGTAACTGTGATATAAAGCCCGATCTAAGAGTCAAAGTTGATAAGCTTAATAAATGCCATGTGTGTGAGCTTATTTGCATGATTCATATACTGTGTTTTAATTCAAATCTTTCCCTGTTACTCTGACTTAGAAAGTAGGTTAGTTGGCTAGGAAGGGATCTTAGGCCATTATTCACAATTAGTCCACTTAACCTAAAATGACCAACCAAATACTTTATGTATCCCTTGATTCGAATATTTGAGCCATACATTTACCTTTTTATTTGTAGACACCTAAGTAACCGAGCCCTGTTGATTATGAAATCCTAAAATTAGCTCTGGTCCTTCCTTGAATATTGTGCACCTTTACTGAGGTAGAAAACCTAAGTTGAGGGTGGCTACCAAAAGTGGCCCTGGTTCATAGGTTGGATATCGTGCACCTCAACTCAGGCCAAAAATCTAAGTTGAGGGTGGTTAGTGTAAGAGAGATCAAAATAAATGGGGTGGAAGCTAGTGATACATAAAAAAAAAGGGGAAAATATGATATGGGTGCCAAAAAAGGTAAAAAGATGCCTTAACAATGAGATAAAAAGAAAAAAAGTGAGAAAAATAAAAAGGCAATGAGTTAAGAACTAGAATAAGGCACCCAAAAAAGCTTGAAATAGGAGAAGGAGAGAATAAGTTGAAAATACCAGTGTTTGTAGGGAAAAAGTGTAGAAAATGCAGTATCAAGAAGGACCTTTAGTCACTATGTTTCCAAAACATCATACCAAAGCCTCCTGAGCCTACGTTACAAGACAAGAAAGTCGTATAGTGATCCTAATCCAAATAGCCAAAAGTTATAGTCTTGAATATAGGGAAAAACATATGGTATTGAACACAGTGTTTGAATATGTATTATAAAAGTGAGTGATTTTTGTGTAGTCCCAAGTATTGAATCTAAAAATACCATTATGAGTGGGATATAGGACTTGTTTGAGTGAGGGCACTTGCATTACACTGTTGATTATAGGCTAGTTCAGTGATTGTTGCTTATTTGTGGTTACCTTGCTTTTCATACTTGCACTTTCACATGTATTGATATGTATTGGTTTGTTTGATGACTATCTGATATGCATTGTTGAGTTGGTGTGGGTGTCTGGGCTTTATTTTAAGATAATGTATGCCATTAGACTGGAGGCTGTGTGGTACTATACTACTTATGTAGATTGAGTCCGTCGCTTGAGGACAAACAACAATTTTAAGTTGAGGGTGTTGATGTGCTGTTGAAATACAATACTTTTGATGCTTAAAACTTAGGATTTTGTGTGTTCTCAAAGTGATGTTAGTAGGTTTGATGTGTTTTTATATCTGTTGTGCGGGATTACAGGGTTGGCATAGTTTTTGGGCAAAGTGTGCTGAAATTGCAGATTTTGATGATCCATGAAACCTTTTACGGGTCATGAAAGATTTCACGGGTCGTAGAAGAAATTTCATAGAAAATTTTAGAGAAAGAAAATTTTCTGAACAACACTCTACGAACAAGCATACAAGTTGTAAAATATTCCATGAGTCGTAAGTTGAGGTTGTACCTTGAGGATCAGAAAGTGAAAATGTGCAAAAAGTCCATTAGACGAAACCCTCCACGAGCTGTAGAATCCTATGCGACCCATAGATGGGTCTCATAGAAAACCACTCTAGTTTGCAGAAAAGGAGCACGAAACCCCGATTACAGGCCATGAAACATTATACGACCCATAGAAGTTGCCCATAGAGCTTGCGACCCAGTTTTCCTATTTTGATTTATTTTGTATTTTAGATATTATAAATGGATTTTTAGGTTATTTTTCGTCAAGTTTTCCATAAGTTTAGCAGGAGTTACATATTTTGGGATTTTTAGAGAGAGAGAAATAATATTTTGTGTTCTTGATTTGTACTTGTGATTTCTATTGAAGAGTTGGATTTCTTATTCCTAAATTCATTCATGTAAGTACTTAATTATGTTATTCTATATCATGATTCTTGTATTTACACTGACCATGAGTAGCTAAATCCACAACTAGGGTTGTGGGAACTATGAAGATCTAACAAGGTAAAATCGGATAATTCGTAATTCTTGGAAATTATATGCTTCTATTTGTTTTGTATGCTTTCAAACGGTGGCCAACCTTAGAACTTACCTAGTGTTATTTGTCGGATAAAGGAGGTAATGAATAGGAAAAGAGAATATTAACAGGATTCGATTGATATTTTCTTGTTAATCAACCAAACTAGATCAAGGTGAGGTTGTACTGGGATAATAGGTAAGGGTTAGTAATGTCAAACTATGGAGATGGATCTAATCCTATAGTGAAATTTGCCTCTCACCTGGATCAAAGGACTTGGTAAACTTAACTTACTGTTCTGTATCTACACATTGGAAAAGGTTATAATTATCTGGTATATACCGAGTTAGAGAATCATGGGGAACACATCACCCTTGTTAACTCTTCCACTGATTTCACAACACTTTTGCTAGTCTAGGTTTACTTTTCTTACAATTACAAACCCCCCTTTTTTGGGATAAATAGGTTAATCACCCCACTTTACTGTGAATGAATCGAAAGTCTACCATATTCCCTGTAGGTTCGACCCTAACTTTTCTTAGGTTATTTGCTTGATAGCAACCGCTTTAACCTTCAAAAAAGAGGTGTAGCTTGGGTAACATCAATCTCACAACCCTTTTTCTTGCGAGTCCAAGATGCGAATTCCTCAAAAGTGTATATGTCATTAGCCTCTTCTCAAGTGTCAATGGGTGATCATTAGCAAATGAATCAACCAGCACTAGTGGGTAGATAGTAGGAATTAGTAGTGTAATCAGTGCTAAGGAATCTAATAAAGATATCTCAGACCACAATTACTAGATCTCAGTTTTGATGTCTGCTAGGTCAGGAGTTTGAATAGTTTGAAAGCGATCACTATTTGCATGTAGGCATTAATACAACTATCTACGCGTCTATCTCTGTTATCCAAAGCTATTTGAAGCTTCACTATGTTACGCTCCTCAAACTCAACTATTGCCTGCCAAACCCACAACTTGATCCACTAAATTAACTAGGTCCCTTGCTACTCAGTTCGGGTCTATATTTGTACCATGTTTTATAGGAACTTGATTGAAATGGTAACCATACCCTCAAATTAAGGATGTGTTATAGTTAGAGCAACATCTAATGGTTTAGTAGATACAATAGCTGTGCTGGTCAAGTCGATGGTATGCTAGATGTCACGACCTGGATAAGGGGCCTAGATGTGACATGGCGAAAGAGAACCCGAACGTCCTTGATCAAGCCATCGTAGAATCATCACACACATCATCAGTTCAGAAGCACGGAAGTAAACACATAACACATACGTTCTAAGGAAAATGGGTCTTTGGACTCAAGCTATTGGGATGTTGCCGGGAATGGGATGAACATGATTTCACATAGCACATAGCAGTTATCTCTAAGGGGCGGGTAAGTAGGACTCAAGCTATGGGGGCATTCTGGGTTAGGGGACTTTCCACATAAGCA
>JBCEWC010009827.1:0-18303 GCA_038996855.1 Solanum aculeatissimum
TTCACTTTTAATACAAAGTGCAGATTTATCATAATATTGCTATATATTGCTATAAATGGTAATAAATAAAAAATATCACTAAAATCAGTAATTATTTATTAAAAAGGACCAGCTTAAGTAATTTCTCTCTTTTTTTTTCCTTGAAAGTAAGTCTCTAAAACGTTTCTCTTTGTAATTGAAAGATTTTGAAGAATTTAACAAATAGACTAAAATACAAGTAAATGATACAATTTTGATGGTGATCCAATATAGTCTTATAACAATTTTGATGGTGATCCAATATAGTCTTATAATATATATACACAAAGTGGTACTGAATTTAAATTAGCTTACCCACACACATATCTCCCCTCTCTCTAAACTTATGAACCTTATTTTATTAATTGAGGGATTAGTCATATTCTAGATTATTTATTACATATTACATATTAATTATTAATTTAAGTTTTTTCATATTTAGTCTATAGATCTTCTTTCAAGAAATTGATAAAATATATTTAATTAATAAAAAGAATAGCATTAATATTCAAGTTTATTTGAATTCTTGTGAAGCACGGACAAATAATTTTCTTTTGAATAAAAGTGAGTATTAATTTGAGAAGGGGTGGATAGAGTACAAGATCTTTCACAAAATTCGAATCTCCTTATTTATTTTGGAAAGATAACTAGTGTCAACAAATTCAAAATACTAAAAGGTACAAAATACTTCTTAGTCTTCCTCTCTCACATGATAATGTTTGTCGTATTAATTTTGAATGAGTACTCCCTCCGTCCTATAATAGTTATGACACACAAATTAAGAAGCAGAGTAATTTTATCAAATCACTTTTTGAATATGATATAAACAAACAACAATAACATACCCAGTAAAATCTTACAAGTGAGATCTGGGGAGGATAAAATGTACGCAAAACTTATCACTATTTCATAGAGATAGGGAAATTATTTTCGAAAGACCCTCAACTCAAAATATGATCTATATAATGTTTTGAAAAATGTAATAGGCAAAACGAACTGAACATTTTTAAAGATGACTTCTTGTATTTTACATATAATTACATCACATCTTCCAACTTAATCAAAGTCGTAATGTTTTTTTATTCTTTTTCAAGTTGGTTAATATCTTCTGTCGTTTCAATTACAAATTGGTAAGTTGTTGAGTATGAGTATACACAACACAAGTGAGGGAGGAGGCTATTGGGGCTTTAATTTGTTGAGTTTTAATTTAGGAATTAGGTTCCAAATGTCAATAGGTTATTAAAGGAAAGAGTACATACAATACATCTTTTTTTGGACCCAATTCAAACTATTTACCTTTAATGGATTCATGACCCAAACTATTTACCTTCTTATTCTCACTTTTTCCTTTTTATTTCGCCATGATGTCAGCATGAATACTATGAAATAATCCTCTGTGATACCCCGGCGGTATATATAAACCATATCGGTATCATATAGACTGAGTTCAATCCTCTGTGATACTCTAGCGGTATATTGATACCCAATTGATATCATATAGAATTATAGTTTTTTTAAGAAACAAATAAAAAAATTATTAAACTCTAAATTAGTAGAAAATATATTTATTGTAATACTCCGTCGGTATATTTATACCATATCAGTATCGTATAGGACTAAAAAATTATTAAAGTTATAAAATTATTTATTAAACTCTAAATTAGTAGAAAATATATTCTTGTGATATTCTGTCAGTATATTGATACGCTATCGGTATCATATAATTTTTGAGGTCTTTTTTAATAAATAAAATAATTAAGACAAAATTATTAAACTTACAAACTTATTTATTAAATTCTTAATTAGTAGAAAATATATTCTTTGTGATGCTCTATCAGTATATTAATACCATATCGATATCATATAAGACTGAACTTAATCCTCTATGATACCCTGTCGATATATGTATACCCTATTAATATGTCATACAAGGTGAGTGTCCCGAATGTCCTCATGTCACCTTGCTTTTTAAAAAAAAAAATTAGTTGGGGAATCAAGTAATCAAACATTGAAGCAATTAAACAATTCTCTATACTGATATCTCAGCACCATCCCCCCTTCAAAATCGTGTCATATTTCTGTGCTAGCTTTTATTAATGCAATTAGCCTTTCACTTTCTTTCTTTTTTATTCTCTTAATTGCTTTTGACATCCAATTTATTTTTTTTACAACACTACTTCTTCCGTTCATTTTTACTTGGCCTCTGTATAATTTTATGATGTCTAACAATACTTGTTCAGTTTATGAAATCAAGAGATAATTTTACACTTACAACTTGTTTGAATGGTGGTTTGTCATGGTTTCATAATGTATGGTGTCGTAGGTATAGTATGGTATTGTATAGTACTATACTGTCCATTGTTTGGATAGACTGTATGGATTGCTACTGTTTAATGATAATTTGTTGTTTGATTTGACTGTATGGTACTGTATTGTAACTTGAAAATTTACAAAATGTCCTTAATTATTATAAATATTAAATTTATCAATATTTTTTTAATAAAATTTAAAAAAAAAAATTAATATATAGAATCAAGTAGGTAAACATACAAACTAATATATTTTCAATCCAAACAAATAACACAAGAAAATAAAAAAAGTAAGAACTTTCAAAAAAGGAACCTAAAAAAATAGACTAAAACGAGAAAGAAAAAATGGGAGTCGGAAAAGAAGTTTCAAAAGTTGATACGGAGCAAATTAAGTAATACAAAAGTAGTACATATATTAGAGTAAAATTTAATAAATAATAAAGGATAAATTAGAATTATTTAAATTTAAATAAGGGTATAATTGGGAAAAAAATAAGAGAACCATGAGATACCAGCAAATTGGTGGCTTCAAAAAGTGAGGATTTTCATGGTTACAGAACCATGAAACAAAACCATATCATACCACATAATTAATGAAAGAATCAAAACAAACGTGGTTCTCTTACTAACCATACCATACCACCAAAAACCACCATCCAAACAAGTTGTTAGTTCATAATTTATCTTTGTCATTAATTATAGTTATTTTTCTATTACATTTTCAATACATTATATTAATTATATTATAAGGATGATTTTGTAAAATTATCCCTATCATTTACTATTTCTTAATCCATGTATCAAATCAATAGGAGTCAAATAAAGATGAAGAGAGGAAGTATGCATAACATAAATTTATTCGCCTGTTTAATGCATAACATAAATTTATGTATCTGTTTGAATTCATAATGATAAAAATACAATGAATTCGATACATTAAAACTCGTAAAACTTAAATCATGGACTATTTTTGGCATGGAAAGATAAAATAAGCAAAATCTTAAAAAGAAGGATTAATGAGTTATGGTGTATATTTAAATGATACATTGCTTGTTGTTTAATCCAACAAAACCATTCAAGTGTTTATAACCACCATAATATTACAAGTGACTATTAATCATACATATGCTCACTTTTGTGCTCCTTTTATGGAACTGATTACGGGGTAACAAAGATGTAGGTGCTTGATATAAATAATCATTAAGCACTTCACCAAATGCTAAAGATTTATGATTTAACTATCCATTTCTTAATTGTTTATGGTATGATTTATATTATGATAAAATTGCCATGTCCTCGTGTATTTAGTGTATAAGAAGCGAATAATGTGTCCGACTTATTAGCCCACTAATTAAGCCTACATTATGATTTAATTGATTTGTTCATTATTGGCAAAGTCAAGATGCAATGCCCAAAGGGGGCTATATAATCGTATAATATCTTTAAATGCTAATAATTAGTAATGCAAATGTTGTTAAATAAAAATAAAACAAACTTATAAAAATGATTTTGCGAATATTTCAAGCAAAATAATAGTGACCTTTACTCACAATTTTTTTAAAGTAGTTTTTCAAAAATAAAATCCATGTCTTAAACACAAACTTTAATTTGTGCTAGAACACATCAGATAATAGTAGCAAACTCAACCAACTTACTTATTTTATTGTGTTTAGTAGGTAAGTAAACAATATATGTTATAAAAATATCATATCATATATAGAAGAGAGAATGTTAGGCCCGTTTACCTGACACTCTCATATAATTCTTATTTTTTTAAAAATGATTTAATATTTTAAAAATTAATTAAATAACTCAATAGACGTTAACAAAACTCAAAAGTCATTGTTTCTGATTAAATGATACTTTAGCGTGTCTCAATCATTCAAAAAAGTCATAACCATTCGAAAAAGTAACAACTTTTTTGCAAAAGTCGCAACCCTTCGAAAAAGTCATAACCCTTCGAAAAAATTATAACCATTCAAAAAAGTCATACATTTTCGTAAAAGTTACAACTCCTTAAAAAAGTTATAACCTTTTGAAAAAACCCTTCAAAAAAGTCATTATCCTTCAAAAATGTCACAACTCTTTGAAAAAGTCATAATCCTTCGAAAACGTCATAACTCTTTGAAAAATTCACAACTTTTTGAAAAAGTCACAACTCCCTTAAAAAGTCAAAACCTTTCGTAAAAGTCATAATTCACAACTCTTCGAAAAAGTCACAACTCTTTAAAAAGACACAACCTTCGAAAAAGTCACAATTCTTCAATGTGAAAAATTATCCGCTTTTAAAATACATTAAATTGATTTTAAAGTTGGGATATTATAGTAATCTCTTTAGAAAAGTCACAACCCTTCGAAAAAGGCACAACTCTTCGAAAAAGTCACAACTTTTCGAAAAAGTCACAACCTTTTGAAAAAGTCACAACTCCTTGAAAAAGTCACAATCCTTCAATGTGAAAAATTGTCCACTTTTAAAATACATTAAATTGATTATAAAGTTGGGATATTATAGTAATCTCTTTAGAAAAGTCACAACCCTTCGAAAAAAGTTACAAACCTTTCGAAAAAGTACCCTTTGAAACGTCACAACCCTTCGAAAAAGACACAACTCTTCGAAAAGGTCACAACCTTTTGAAAAAGTCACAACTCCTTGAAAAAGTCACAATCCTTCAATGTGAAAAAATTATTTACTTTCAATATAATATAATTAAATAAATATAATATAAAATATAAAAAGTATATTAAATTAATTTTTAAGTTGGAGGTATTATAATAATTAATATTTAAGTTGGGGAGTTCAAGCAATATTGACAAGCCAATTATATCAAGAAATAACATTATAATCCAAATTTTTTATTGAATATAACTAGGACTTTGCCAATATTACATTAATAGAAGTTCTTGAGGTAAATTGATAATGCTAAATTTTCTATATAGAAAGAACTTAATAAGTTAAGAGTATTATATTAGTTTTAATATTAAGATTTATAATTAGAGTACTTAGACCGCGCGAAACGCGAACTTATTACTTAGTTTATATATAATTTACATAAATATTATGGAAGGTGGGTGAGATGAGGAGTTGAGGACTATGAGGCTTGGGAAGGATAGTGAGATGTGTTGAAGGATGGAAGAGGACACAATAAATGGAATATTACTAATTAGCGACAACTTGTTTTTTTTTAATTTTAACGAATTCACTTTATTAAAAAAAAATATTTTTCAAAATATTTGACTTATCAAACATATTTTGCACCTAGAGACTTGTTAACGAAAACAATGTCCCTGTATATCGTATTAAATTTGCACAATTTCTTTTCCAAATAGGTGTCAAACATAATTAAAAAAAATTAAATTTTAAAGTTTATGAGTTTTAAAATTAAATTAACGAAAACAATGTCGCTGTTTGTTTGCCACAATGTAGTTACAAGTGTGTTGTGTGGTTGCACAAGTATAATTAGAAGGTTATACTAAATTTTAAAAATAAAAGTTAATTATCTAAAATTAAAAATTTATATTAGAAAATAAAAGAACTTATAAATAATATTCAATTACATATTTAAGATATATATTATCTCTTGAAAATAATTAATTAGTAAATATATGTTCTTAACTAATATTACAAAAAAATATATATTTTTCAAATTAGCATATTTTAATTAAATTAATCATAAAAATTAAAAATACACAATTTATACAAATATCATATTTGATAAAAATATTAAATATTATAAATATAATGTCATAGTAAAATTGTTAAAATATTTGATAAAAAAATAATCTATATAATCTAATTAAAAAAATAGATGGCATATCATGTGAAATATCAAGTCAATATTATTGAAACAAATAAAACTAAAAATATAACATAAATTCTAAATTCAAAACAATTTTTTTTACATAATACTCTTATGTCAAGTTTCAGCATAATGTACATAAGTATAATTTAAAAGGAAAAAATGTATGGTTATAACTTTATTCAATAATAAATTCAACTTTAAATTAAAAATTAAAATATTAATAAAATCAGGCTAATAAAAAAATAAATATAGAATAATTAAATAAAAAAATTGTATGAAATTACATAACGTAAAAGTTGAGAATGAGAAGAAAATGAAAAATAAATATCATAAAATATAAATATTAGAATATTAAAAATAAAAAGAATTTAAAATAATAGAAATAAAAAATAATTTAAAAGTAGAAATAAAAGAATATAATTAAAAAGTATCTCGCTTGTAATTATATCACGTAATTACTAATAATTCACAATTTTTCTGTGAATTAGAGAGTATACACCGAGTTAATTACATCAATTATCTATTGACTAAGTAATTATCTATCTAACCAAATAGATGAGACAAAATGACTACATTCAATTACATTAAATTTAATTATCGGCTAACATACCCTACAAGATTTTTCCCCAAAACACAATCTTATACACTATTCTGACCTTTATGATGATTGGGTGAAAAATAGAAATAAAGTAAATACACAAGCTGTCATTGGTGAATTTCATTTTCTACCTAATTAGTCTAAAATTAGTCTACCTTGATGTCAGCCTGAGCAGTGTGTATCAGACTCCAGTGTTGACCACAAGTGGAGGAGTCAATTTCCATTGGTTCAAACATTTTCCTCGGCCCCACCTACTCTTGACAATTTTTTTTATTTGATGTTCTGTATTTGTAGTTAAATACAAATTCATATTAATTATAGGACGATTTCAGAGCCAGAGCTAACAAAAATGACAACATACCACTGAATCAACAATGAAGATCGGTGTTATTGATAAATCTACAACAATGAAAGACTACTTATCATTCGATCGGTGTTATTGACAAATCTAAGAAACACCGTTTCTGTAGATTTTTGCACACGCGCTCTTATGAGCACGTGGTACCAGGTTTAACACGCCCCTCTGCGCAGGTTGTCTTCTCAATTGTGAGCGACAAAAGTAGCATAATAAGACTCCAATGAAGTCACTTTCTTTTCCTAACCAATACTACCATTCTCTTCTTCTGCTGCAGATTCAGTTAAGCATTTTCTCAAACACATAATCTGCAATTATACCCGTTTGTTGTATCTCTCAGTTTTTCCTCTTTCTCCGGTTCGATCGCCGGTTTCCGGCGTGGAGACACCGGCCGGAACTCATCTAATTTTCTTCACACACAATGATTGAAGAGATAAACAGGCTGCACGAACACTAATAGATGTTTTAACTTTTTGGCTGCCTTCATTTTTAATCTTCCCTTTGTTGAAATGAATGTAAATTCAATTGAAGTGTTGACTTCTGGCGAAGATATGGCGGAGAAAGCATTGAAGAAGCGATATGAAGGGCTAGTTGCGGTCCGTACGAAGGCTATCAAAGGAAAAGGAGCTTGGTACTGGGCTCATCTCGAGCCTATTATGATACAAAACCCGGAAACGAACCTCCCCAAAGCAGTGAAACTCAAGTGCAATTTGTGTGATGCTGCTTTTTCTGCTTCAAATCCATCTCGGACTGCTACAGAGCATCTCAAGAGAGGTACCTGTCCCAATTTTGGCTCTGTTTTGAGGCCTATTTCACAATTACCCCCTTTAGCTTCACCTTCTTCACAGAACCATCATCGCAAAAGAAGTTCACCACAAACTGGCACTTCTTCAAATTCGCAACAATTTGGATTGGTGAACACTTCGACGCATTTCTGCGGCGAAATGGGATATTCACCAGTCCAAACAGCTCATGCAATAGTTACCCGTACGGGTTTGAATCAACAACATTTGGTGTTGTCGGGTGGGAAAGAGGATTTGGATGCTTTAGCCATGTTGGAAGATAGTGTAAAGAGGCTTAAAAGTTTGAAAAGCTCACCTGGTCCAGCTTTGAGTAAGAACCAGGTTGATTCAGCTTTCAAGTTGCTGGCTGATTGGTTTTATGAGTCCTGTGGGACAGTGTCACTTTCGAGCCTCGAGCATCCGAAATTTAAGGCTTTCCTTAACCAAGTAGGCTTGCCCGCTGTGTCGAGAAAGGACTTTGTTGGAGAAAAACTTGATTCTAAGTTTGAGGAAGCAAGAGTGGAGTCGGAAGCAAGGATTCGGGATGCAGCATTTTTTCAAGTTTCTTCAGATGGATGGGGGAGGGATGTTCGTAAGTATGGCGAAGACACTGTGATTAAATTTATTGTAAATCTTCCGAATGGTACTAATGTATTTCATAAGGCAGTGTATAAGGGCGGTTTGGTGCCATCGGAGTATGCAGAGGAAGTTTTACATGAAACTATTAAAGGGTTGTGTGGTAATGTTGTTCAAAGATGTGTAGGAATAGTTGGAGACAAGTATAAAGGTAAGGCATTGAGGAATTTGGAGATACAAAACCATTGGATGGTTAATCTTTCCTGCCAACTTCATGGATTTGTTAGTTTGTTGAAAGACTTTGGTAGACAGCTTCCACTTTTTAAAACGGTCACTGATAATTGTTTAAAGATTGCAAATCTTTTCAATAGCAAGTCCCAGATCAGAAATCATTTTAGGAAATTCAGGTCACACGGTGTTGAGCTTGCAGGGTTGATTAGAGTTCCTTCAGCTGACTGCAATCTCTCTAAAAACTACGGTCCTGTTATTGCAATGTTGGAGGACATATTAAGTTATGCTCGAATACTTCAGTTAATAGTGCTGGATGATTCCTATAAGGTTGCATGCATAGAGGATCCCGTCTCTAAAGAAGTTGCAGAAATGATACAGGATGTTGGGTTTTGGAATGACGTTGAGGCTGTTCATTCACTAGTGAAACTGATCAAGGAGATGACTGATGATATTGAGGTCGAGAGACCCTTAGTTGGTCAGTGTCTTCTTCTTTGGGAGGAGTTGAGAGCTAAAGTAAAGGACTGGTGTGCCAAATTTCGCATTGCTGACGGACCTATTGAGAAGATAATCGATATGCGGTTCAACAGAAATTATCACCCTGCATGGTCAGCTGCATTTGTACTTGATCCATTATATTTAGTGAGAGATGCAAGTGGGAAGTACCTTCCACCATTTAAACGTCTGACACATGATCAAGAGAAGGACATAGACAAGTTAATAACACGGCTAGTACCACAGGATGAAGCTCCCACTGCACTAATGGAGCTTATGAAATGGAGATCAGAAGGGCTCGACCCACTGTATGCTCAGGCTGTTCAAGTAAAGCAGCGAGATCCGGTAACTGGACGAATGAAAATTGCAAATCCTCAGAGTAGCAGGCTTGTATGGGAAACTTGCTTGAAAGAGTTCAAGTCGCTGGGGAAGGTTGCTGTTAGGCTTCTCTTCCTTCAGGCAACCTCTTGTGGATTTAAATGTAATTGGTCCTTTATGAGATGGGTTTCTCTGCAAGGGCACTCAAGGGTTGGCATGGATAGAGCTCAAAGGATGATCTTCATTGCAGCTCACGCAAAACTTGAGAAACGGGATTTTTCCAGTGATGAGGAGAAGGATGCTGAGATGCTTACTACAGCAAATGGTGAGGATGACATATTCAATGAAGTCTTTGTAGATGCACCTTCAGTTTAATTCATTTTCTTCATATCTCTTAACTCTTGTAGAATACTGATATTTAGGGTGTATAAATTCTTTTAATTTCACTTTCCTTCATTTGTTACTTCTAATAGATGGTTTTGAAGATATTGTTTGTAGACAATATGAGGAAGTTGAGCATTGTAATTCTATCAATTGCCTGTTGATGATATAAAGGCCTGCTACATTTGAAGCTAGAGGTACTTGGTTCTGAAGAAATCTGCTCATGCTTGTTCGTAATCATAATATCTTCCAGCAATAGATGGGACTTTTCGTAATATCTTGCATAATTTTAGGCTAATTTGTAGAACTTTGACAAGGAGTTGAATCAAGTGTGTTCTAATTTATGTTCTAAAGCTGCATGTTACTCATTCCATTTGCAGATAATGAGAGGAGTTTTGAAGTGCCTAACTTATTTAAACGGTGTGTCAGCAAAAAGATTTAGGTGGTTCACAAAAATGTGACAAAAAAAAAAGGCTTGCACTTTATTTATTACTAAACCAAAATTTCACCATACTTATGTGTCACTTTACTTTCTAACTCTTATCTGTGAATTGACTTACCTCAATAAAAATGTTACAGGAAAAAACAAAAGAAGAGTCTATCTAATATTGTTAATTTTGTTGGGGTGCAGTATTATTTAATTGACCTAAGCTCACGACATGCCAATAATTCTCATATTGGACCAGGTTCATTCATACAGTTGAGAGAACTGATATCATGCAATTCTTTCGTAGTTTTGGTTGCCCAAAATGCTAAAGCTTATCCCGAACTTTGTGTTTTGATTAATCTGTACAAGAACTTTTGGATTCATCTGTTATACTCCTTGCTCTTGTCATGTACTTTCTTAATTTCAACTTTGCTTTTGAATCTTCATGTGTTATCCAAAACAAGTTGATGTTCATGCTGGTAATGATATTATTATTTGATCAAATGCAACATGAAGTTGATATTCTCATTAAGTTAGTGATGTGAATTATCAAACTTCGATATGTCACTTGGGAAAGAGCGGGCAAGAGCATTCAAGAGTACATATATTAGGGTGGAAATATGGTAGTGTCACTTGGGAAAGAGCGGGCAAGAGCATTCAAGAGTATATATATTAGGGTGGAAATATGGTAGTGTTTAAAACTATTCCTGGCTATCAGATGATCTACTTGTGCTAGTTTTTATGCTTATATTGGGTGGCTTCAACACTTGTTATTGTATATAAAAAGTTGGACCAAGTGGAAAGGGGAATCTACTTGAAGATGTTGGTTATATGAAGTAATAATTTCCCATTAGAAATCTTTTTAGATGTTGGAAGACATGTGTAGAATAGTTGTCTGAATTTGTCATGCTTCTTTTCTCTAGTCAAGTTTCTCTTCATTGGTGGTTGCATGAAAAATCAGGTAAGCTTTTATGAGATGAGTCAACCTAAGAACAGTCCGGAAGCAGATCCTTGTATTCAGAAGAATGACTCCATATCATCTGCTTTAAGAGCCCCACAGATGTTGCATCAAGAAGGATTAGAAGGAAAGTTCTCTGTTTCTTTTTATTGTCCAAGTATTTAGTTGTTTATTTTATTCCTAACGGCCAAGACTGTTTAAAAATCTTTAGGTTTACTTTTTATTTAAGCATCATGACCATCTATCTTACTTGCATACAAGGTGGTGCATTGTTGAAAATTCACACCAGATTTTGAATTTGGAAGTTAAAAAGTTTTTTCTTGGCACTTGGTTATTTCACCTGATTGAAAAAAGTTACTTTGAGCAAACTGTAAGCAATGGGGCTGTCGGCATCATGGATTGCATATAATAGCTGAAAAGATTTTTCAACTGACTTCTAGCTCTACTTTGCTGCCTGTGATGTTGATTACTAATATAATTTGGTATTTACGGAAGTATGCTGGTTTTTTTTTTTTATGTTATCACACACACACACCATTCATATTTGCAGTTCATAGGACTTTACTAAGTTTTGATTCAAGTATTCGTCTTACCTCAGTTTTGCATTCAAATTTTTGTCTAGGAAGAGAACTGTTATAGAATCATTTGCTTATAGATCCTCAAGGAATACCCACAATTCATGACTTGCATGCTTACGTACTTGTTCCATAGCTGCATTAACGAATTCTAGTCTTGGAAACCTCTATGAAATGATTACTTATTTATAATTATGCTGAAATTAGATAGATTAACCATCATTTGATTCCTTTTCTTGTGGCAGAATTCTTGACAATCTTAACATGGCATAGTACCACCCCACAGGTAAAATTTCCAATCTACGGGACATGTTTATGATTATTCCTTAACGTCTTAATGTGCAATAGTACTGGAGATGGTGAAAAAAGTGGTGAGATGAAAAATACAGTAGGTAGGGCATTGCTGCATATGGGTTGTATGATTTTGTTTTAAAGATTTGCTGCTTTAAATCTTCAATCATTCCTTTGCTACAGTGTGATTCTGTTTATTAACATCCAATAAATTTCTTGTGTTGCAAATACTAAATAATTCGTTGGACAAAAAATAGTATAGTGTACAAGAAAAAGAGAGTCGGGAAGGGCCAAAAAGAGGAAAGGAAATTGAAAAGCTGATTTATGGGGAGGATAATATTGTTAGAGAATTTGGTAATTGATGGAGGGGCAAGAGGAATGTGGTGATAACGCTAACTACTAATAGACTGCTCAACCAACTAGAGGAATTGAAAAGGCCTTTTCACTCGTATGGTATGTTTTTCGATTTCATACTTCATAGTTGTCATGTTACTGTTTTTCAAAAAGGGTGAAACAGAATGATTATTATCAACGTCTTTTTCTACCAGAATCTACACACTTTCAATGCTCCCCCATTATTACCATTCTCTCTTTTCATACGAATCTTGATCAAATTATTAAAAGCTCTAATTACATACTTCTTTTGCTCTAATTTTCATTGACTTTATTCTGCTTCCTTTTTACTGGATTCAGTTTTGTCTCAAATATTAACTTAACTTATTTTCCTACTCTAGTTATTTTGTCATCTGATATCTTGTTTTCTTATTTTGGAAGGAGCTTTGTTCTTGTTGCATTATAATTGTTGGACAACCTCTTTCTTTTTACAGTTAGGGAGGCACAGAGTTTTGCCTCTCTGTATTTTTTTCTTCTATAACAGTGGTGTTTGGACCTTAACAGTTTTATTGAATATCTATAGATATCTAGTTACGATATCGTTCGTCGTAGATAAGGATACACTTCAAATCATGGATCAATCTTTTAGTATCATATGTTCACACAAGGTTTTGGGAAGAGGCACACACAAGCTACCTTCTTCATGACTTGAACCCTTGACCTATAAATAACACATAGACAATCGAACAACGAATACATAGAGAACTGACAATCGATAAATGAATACTTAGAGAAGAGTTACGTAAATGGCTTTCCTCTTCATATCATAATAAATGGAATAATACTAGAGAAACATGTGTGTGTCTCGTTGTATCAATAATAAATGTGGTCCTATGGAGCATCTTATCGTTGTTATTTTTGTGGTCCAAACTCCTTAACTTGTTACAAACACAGTGTTAAAGTTAATGGTGTTTTTTCAACATTATGGTTTGGTCGTCTTAATCTACAACAGTGAAAAATACACATTATTTTGAGTAGACTTTTTAAGCATTAATGATACCCACTTGAGTTAAGCACAAGCATCCAACTGCTAATACATCTGATTAGACATAAATGTTGTAGGTTACTTCTACCACTCACACTCCTACTTTTTTTTTAAAAAAAAAAATTTCAAAAAAGGAGAAAACAGATGATTAATAATACAAATAACTGTAGTAATGAAATCTTTAATTCAAATTTTGATGGTAATTCAGTAGAGTTTAACCATTGTCTGCCAATAAAGGAATAAATGATTAGTGGCATCAAATGTCTAGTTTGGTTATTATTAGAGTGCACTGTAATTATAACAAAACCCTAATGTAATTATTATAATTTGGTTTATATTCTTGTGGTTCTATTATTACATTACATATATTGTACGGTCCACATACCTAAAACATAATATCATTTTCTATTATTACAGTCTAAAAAGTAACGCATTATCTACAATCACTTTTGGCTCCACAATTATTTATTAACATACTTTTCTACGTCTACCTTTTGTTTCTAACTGATCCACCATTCTAAAATGTAAAATGCTTTACACCTTTTTTTTTTAAATAAAAAGATATCCTTTTGTTTTTCTCCATTTACTTGTATTTATAGTCTACCCTTCACAGCAATTTGGTTAAATTATGTATTGTTTCATTATTGTATCGCTGTTGAATATATTGCATCATTCTCTATCGTTACATAATTTGAATGATAAGCTTAGAGATTAGTAGGGTATGGAGCAAAGATACTAGAAAAAATCTCATTATAGAATGAAATAAGATTATTAATTAATAAGTAAAGATAAAATGAAAAGAAAATATTAAGGTGACAATGCGATCACACCAAAGTAATCATTACACCTAAATTAAATTTTAATCTTGTGGTCTTAAATTCAATTTATGTTAAATGCATCAAAATGTGTTTTAATTTTGTACCCTTTAAATATGCCATGTAGAAAATTGAAACTAAAATTTTGTCCAAAAAAATAAATAAATGAGTCATTCTTTTGAAATAGATCTCTTTTTGAAATGGAAATAATATATTAATTGAGGCAGAATTTAATGAACTTTATGAAATGAATAATTAATGTCAAAGATAAAATGTGAAAAAAATTATCTTTCTGCTTAAGCAAAAAAGTAAAAAAGAACGAATGAAGTAATATGGATGAGTTTTTGTTTTCAAATATAGATAATAATGTCTCAATTAGGGAGTGATAATTGGATGAGTTGGGTTAAATTTGGACAGGCTATAATGGGTCACATCAACAAATGAATCAAGATCCAATTTTAATTTGTTTGGATAAAAAAGGGTTGGATAATAAGTTATAGAACGAATCAAGACACAACCCAATCCAATTTTTAATGAGTTTTAATTGTTTTATTTATTCTTTCACAAAATTTTAATAACTAATAGAATTACTTTTTCTTTATTATAGCTATATATAACATATCATACTAAAAAAATTAAGACTATTTTGACAATTTTTTTTCAAGTCAATTTGAATTACATATAGACTCAATTTTTTAATGGATTGAAAATTGAAATGAGTTGAGTTAATGAATGAATGCATCAATAATTTGTCCAAACTTAAGGGCCTGTTAGGCAAAGCACCATAATAATTAAATTTGGGATAATTGAGTATAATTACATTGTTTGACTTGTTTGGTTGGACAAGTAATTAACAGAGTGTACTTACACTCTCCAATTCACATTCACAGGAAAGATTGTGAATTGCTGGTAATTACGTGGTGTAATTATAAACTGATAACTTTTTAATTTCTTTATTTTATTTCTATTTTTATTTGTTCTTTTTAGTTTATTTCTTTATTTCAATTATTTTAAATTCTTATTATCCTAATATTTCTGAAATATATTTTATTTTATAATATTTATTTTTCATTTCTTTCTCGTTTTTCAACCTTTACTTCATGTGATTCCATGCAATTTTTCATATTATCTTATTTATTTATTCTATGTAAAAAAAATCGTTAGCATGATTTTATTAGTATTCTAATTTTTAAATTAAAATTGAATTCATTATTGAATAAAGTTATAAACTCACATTTTTTTCTTTTAAATTATATTTTTGATGTTATGTTGAAATTTAACATGAGAGTACTATGTTAAATTTTTTATTATGAATTTCGAACTTATGTTATATTTTTAGCTTCACTTGTTTTAGTAGTATTAACTTGATATTTCACATTACAAGCCATTTATTTTTTAGTTAGATTACATAAATTATTTTTTTGTCAAAAATTTTAATAATTTTACTATGATATTTTATTTATAATATTTAATATTTTTGTCTAACATGCATATCATGAAGTTCGTATAAAATTTGTATTTTTTTAGTTTTTATGATTTAGTTTAGTTGAAATGTACTAATATTAAAAATATAAATTATTTTTTTAATAATATTAGTTTTAAACCTATGGTTACAAATTTTAATATATTTTCAAAGGATTATATATATCTTAAATATTGTTTATAAATTTCTCTGTGTTATGAAAGTATAAAGTAAAAGAACAAGAAAGTAGAGAGAAAATTTCTTATTGCCCTTGAATAATATTCAGTTGTATTTTACAATAAAGGAAACTCTTATATTTATAGGGAAAAACTGACTTGGTCTCCAAGTAAGAAACTGACTTGGTTTTCAAGTAGGATTCTTAATTCTGGAATTCACATAACAAACATTCACTATAACACAAATATGTTAATAACACTCTCCCTTGAATGTCTATTTGATATATTATGTGCCTTGTTAAAATCTTACTAGATAAAACCCAGTAGGAAAAAATTCTAGTGAAGTAAAAAAAGTACACATATCTAATAATACACATTTTGGATGGCTCATAAAAAATCTTACAAGGAAAATCCAATGGGACGTACAAAACCTTGTGAGGAAAAAAGAGTACATCGCGTATTAACTCCCCTTAATGAGAACATCAATCCAAAGACTTGAATCTTCGCATCCCAATCTTGTGTACCATCTTCTTGAAAGTTGCAGTTGGTAGAGATTTGGTGAACAAATCAGCCACATTGTCACTCGAACGAATCTGTTGCACATTTATATCATCATTCTTTTTAAGCTCATGTGTATAGAAAAATTTTGGCGAAATGTGTTTCATTCTATCTCCTTCTATGAATCCTCTCTTTAGTTGTGCTATGCATGCGACATTATCTTCATATAAAATTGTGGGTACTTTATCGCATTTCAAGCCACATTTTTCTCGTATGAGATGTACCATGGACCTCAACCATACACATTCTCAACTTGCTTAATGAATAACTATGATTTCAGTATGATTTGATGAAGTGACCACGATAGACTGCTTTGTAGATTTTCAAGATATCACAGTACCCCTACATAGGAATACGTAGCTTGTTTGAGATTGAGCTTTTTGTGGGTTAGACAAATACCCTGCATCAGCATAACCAACAAGATCAGAATTGCAATCATTAGGATAAAATAAGCCCATATCGATAGCTCCTTTCAAAATATCTCAATATGTGTTTGATCCCATTCCAATGTCTCCTAGTAGGAGCAGAACTATACCTTGCCAACAAATTAACTGAAAAAGCAATATCAAGCTTTGTAGTGTTAGCAAGATACATTAGTGCACCAATTGCACTAAGATATGGTATTTCAGGACCAAGGATTTTCTTATCATTTTCTTGAGGTCGGAATGGATCATTATTCACATCAAGTGATCGAACAACCATGAGAGTACTCAATGGATGTGCTCCATCCATATAAAAATTTTTCAACACTTTTTCTGTGTAAGCAGATTGATGAACAAAAATACCATTTGTCAAATGCTCAATTTGCAAATCAAGACATAATTTTGTGTTTCCAAGATCTTTCATCTCAAAATCGTTCTTTAAATAATCAATTGCCTTTTGAAGCTCCATTGGAGTTCCAATAAGGTTTATGTCATCAACAAAAACTACAAGTACAACAAATTTCAATGTTGTTTTCTTTATAAAAATGAATGGGCAAATCGCATCATTTGTATAACCTTCTTTAGACAAATAATCACTAAGACAGTTATACCACATGCGTCCAAATTGTTTTAAACCATACAATGATCTTTGCAATCTAATTGAATACATTTCTCGAGATTTTGAACTTTATGCTTTGAACATCTTAAATCCTTAAGAGATTTTCATGTATATCTCATTATCAACTGCATCAATAATTTGTCCAAACTTAAGGGTCTGTTTGGAAAAGTACCCTGGTAATTGAATTTGGGGTAATTGAGTATAATTACACTGTTTGACCTGTTTGGTTGGAGAAGTAATTAGCAGGATGTACTTACACTCTCCAATTCACAGGGAAGATTGTGAATTACTGGTAATTTACATGGTGTAATTACAAACTGATAACTTTTTAATTTCTTTATTTTATTTCTATTTTTATTTGTTCTTTTTTGTTTATTTCTTTATTTCAGTTATTTTAAATTCTTATTATTTTTATTATCCTAACATTTCTGAAATATATTTTATTTTATAATATTTATTTTTCATTTTTTTCTCGTTTTCAACCTTTATTTCATGTGATTCCATGCAATTTTTCATATTATCTTATTTATTTATTCTATGTAATTTTTTTTCGTTAGCATGATTTTATTAGTATTCTAATGTTTAAATTAAAATTGAATTCATTATTGAATAAAGTTACAAACTCACATTTTTTTTCTTTTAAATTATATTTTTGATGTTATGTTGAAATTTAACATGAGAGTACTGTTGACACCCAATTTTTACCTTCCACAATACGAATTGAATATTGAGTTTTATTTTTAAAACAACTTTGAATAATTA
>JBCEWC010009828.1:0-18302 GCA_038996855.1 Solanum aculeatissimum
AAAAATTGAAAAAAATTATGAATTCTAATTTTTCATATTAAATTCAATTAAAAAATAAAAGAACTTAAAAATTTATGTGTGACGGGTCTATGCGGGGCGGGGTGGGGCGGGTCTATGCGGGGCAGGGTGGGGCGGGTTGAAAATGAAAAAAGTCACCATGCGGGGCGGGGCGGTTTAAAAAAATTACGGGTTAAGCTCAACCCGCCCCGCACCCGCCCCATTGCCATCCCTATATGAGATGAGAATAATGAAGTGCGTGGGCTGTGCTGAACCGAAAACGATTTGTCACATAACTCTGAAAGACACCACACGTTTCACTCCATATATATTTGAAATAGCATATGATGTTCACATTCATTATTTCATAAAATAAACACACCACAGAATTGCACATGGCAAACGTAGAGAAAAGTCACTTATGATATGGAAAATCAAGTGACCATGTCATTAAATAGCATCCACAATTGTGTCTTGTATCTTGAATTTATATTGGACACATCTAGGGTCCATTTCCCATGTGAGAGCTAGATATATTATTAGAAACAATGGGACAATTCTCACTTGCTATTGGCTCCTAACTTAATAGCATTTGGATTAAATTACACATGAGTCATCGATCACCTTTTTCTGCTTCTCATCATTCCAAAGCTCTCACTTGCGATCTTTCATTAGTCATGTCTTTCTTTTATCACCCTAAATTATGGAATTTCTTATTAGAAGGTATGACATCGTTTGGTTTGAATACAAGTTATGTTGAAATTAGTAATGATGGGATAAGTTATATTGAGATTAATTTTTATTGGGTGTTTGATTTGTTGCATAAACTTTAAGAATATGTTGTTTGTTTATAAAAATACCCTTCACTTTATTAGTTTTTGCATATATTTTCTTTGCTAGTTTTAGTTATTCAATATTTATTTTTAAAATAACTCTTTCATCTTATTGGTCTGAAACTCTGAATTCATTAACTTTTAAATTATCGGTGATGTGAAAAATAATATGATGGTATCCTCCATTTTTCAGGAAAAAAGATGGTGACAAAGTAATGTTAATTAAGAGTCGAATTCCTCTGTAATTACTATTATACTATTGGGGGTCATTTGGTGTGTGTGAAGGAGAAGTAGAAATAATCTCGAGATAAAAATATAATGGTCCTTAAATTGATGTTTGGTTGACAAATTCAGGATAACTTATCCCGGGACTAATAAATAGTATCGGGATAAATTATCCCTTTTCTTGGGGATATACTAATCCCGGGATAAAAAAGATAAATGACAAAACTTATTCTTTTAAACCTTTTTCATATCTATATCTATCTATCTATCTATCTATCTATATATATATATATATATATATATATATATATATTATTTCAAGTCGAAAGCATTTATCTTCCATCCGCCTTTGATGTGAACATCATTTAATATGAAGAAAATGATGGTCGTATAGGAAATTTAATTAGCCAAGAAACTTTCTATTTGGTATGTTTTCAATTTTCTCATGTTTGGTTGGCTTACATGTTTTGAAAAATATTTTTCAAATCAACTTTTTTTTCTCAAATTTAAGAAAAATGAGCTGCCTCCAAAAAGTAAGGAAAAAAAATTCAAAACTTTTTTTTCAACTTTACACCTCAACTTTCAATCCTAACTCAAGTCTCGAGTAATGACACCCGATACTAATTTAGGATTCCAACTCATAATTTCCAATTTGGACTCCTGGCCTCGATTCAAGACCCAGCTTTTGAGTCCCAAATTGAGTCAGGATCGAATCTCAGTCTGAGTGTCGAGTTTCGAATAAGGATTTGAGATTAAATTCTAGATCGATTCAAGATCAGGTACCGATTTAGATATCAAGGAGGGTTTGATCGAGTCATGTTTTCAGGTCTCAATTCATATGTTGATTTTGAGTCCTGGATCAATCGTTTGGGTCAGTTGTTGTGATCAGATCCTGATTTAAAAGTCAGGTCTCGAATCGAGTGTTAGGGATTACGTCTCGCATCAATTGTTGGAGCCTGGTCCTTATTCGAAAATCGAGTCTCAAATCAAGTATTGGAGTCGAGTCTTAATTTAAAACTCAAGTTTTGGATCGGGGATTGAAGTCGGTTATTAATATGAAAGTTAGGTGTCGAAGTCAGGTCCCAATTCAAGAGTCAGGGTTGGGTTCTAATCTAAAAGTTGGATCTTAGATCAAAAGTTGAGGTCGGGTGTCAAGTTTGGATCCCTCATCAGATATTGAAGTTGGGTCCCATATTAGGTGTCTGTGTTGGATCTTGGTTTAGATGCGGCTCTCGAGATTGGGCCCAAGTTTAGAAGTCAAGTTTTAGGTCAAAAATAGGGTTGGGTTTTAGTTTGAAAGTCGGGTCTTGGATCGGGAGTCAAGAAAGCTTTGGATCAAGTGTCTAGATTAGGTATTGCATCAGGGAGTAGGGATTGACTCCAAACTCAAGTGTCGGGTCCCAACTCAAAAATTGAACTTTGGGTCAGGTTTTATGTCTATGTTCTAAAGTTGGGTCCCAACTCAAAAGTTATGGTTAGGTCTCGATTTGAAAGTCATGATTTAAGTCATGAATTGAGGTCGAGTATTGGGGTTAGATTTGGGCTCTAAAGTTGGGTCTTGATTTGGGTGTTGAGTTTCATGTCCAGGGTCGAGATCAAGTCTTAGATCAAGTGTTAGGGTTAGATCCTAGGTCAGGTCTCAGGATCAAATCCTAAATCAATCATTGAGGTCATGTCTCTATTCAATTATTAGGTCAAGATGAGATCCTAATTTGAATGTCAAATCCCAAGTTGGTAGTCGAGGTCAAATCTCTAGTCATATATCTAGTCGAATATCAAATCGATCGTTGAGATTGTGTCTCTATTTAGGTGGCGAATCACAGATCGATTATCAGAGTTGATTTTTGAGCCAAAAACTATTTTTCTTAGAAGTATTTTCTACTCTTTAGCTAAAAAATAAAAGATATAGTTGTAAAAATATTTTTCATTTACCAACCAAATAATAGAAAATAGTTTTTGGAAACCATTTTTCACTCACCAACCAAATATGAGAAAATAAATTAAAAACCAACTTATTTTTCAAGAAAATATTTTCTAGGAAAAACAAGTAAATCTCTTACTTATTTTTAAGTGTTTGATTAGCAAGTAAGAAAAATATTATTTCAAGATCATTTGATATATTATCTAGCATAACACTATAGAGGTAGAATGATATGAGAAGTGGGGGTGGTGGGATGGTCAAGGGGTGGCATTTGGAGGATTGGGTGGATAGGGAGAAACAATAAGGTTTTTGAAATGTCACTTCCACACTTTTGTTTTCCCTATTTTCTTTAGAAAAAACACTTCTCATTATTAAGAAATTTATTTTCTCGAGAAAATATTCTTTAAATATTTCGACCAACTAAACATTAAATTGAAAACATTCTCCGGTACCAAAAACAAACAGATTTATGGGGAATAAAAGATGATGTAGCTCATTATTGGTGAATACAAAAAATTATAGTTGAAAATAAAATGATAAAATTGAATAAAAATTTATTCAGGTTGAGGCGCGGATATCTCGCTCTCTTTAAGGAGATTCAAGTCCACTGCGGCATAATCTACACCGATTCAGCAGTAATACACGTGACTTGTCCCCTCCAGGATACAACAACCCAACAACGTTGTATGACTCAAACAACTCCGGATTAGTTGAAGAGTCCAAAACTCCACAAAAAAAACATCTTCCTTCAACATACAATTACTCTCTTTTGTATAGTGAATATAGTTAAAGACTTAGAATATTTTCTTTGTTTCAACTCTCTCTTTCACTATTGCACACTTCACTACACACTACAATATTTTATCCACACTTTACACTTTTTCTCTCCATCTCTTCCATCCTTCACAAAGGAAGAAACATCACTATTTATAAGTGAGAAACTCATCCTTTCTTGAATAGGATTAATGTGGATAGTAATGTAAGTAAATGAATAGATGAATTATGCCTTGGAGGTTACATGAGTTATAAGGCATAATGAGGTAGAACATGGCTTAGTGGTTATACGAGTTACAAGACACTAATTAGGTCATATGAGTTATAAGAAACTAATGACCATAAGAGTTACAAGAATTAATGGTCATATAAGTTACAAGAACAAATAATTATTTCTACCACTAATATATGCACTCAATATTTTATTTTAATAATAAAATGAATATACACCAACACTCATCATATAATCAAATTGTTCATCCCACGTGTCATACAATTTTGTTTTTTTGTTATTTTAAAAATGTTTTTCATACATTACCTATATAAGATCAAATATATCCAAGGAATGGAATGAAAAACGAGTATTCTGAAAATGTGTTTCCAACTAATAAACTGAGTTAAAACAAAATATTTTTGAAGTATATGAAAATTATAAATCCCAATTTAACGTGAAAACGACAAAAACTGAAAGAAAAATGTATAGTAATTGGACGTCTCCAACTTTTTTTCTTTTTTTTTTTCAAAGAAAAATTCATTACCAACCAAGGCATCTTCAGTAAATTATTTTTATTATTAATTAAAAATATCCACAAGTTCATTCACATTTTGATTCAACAAAATGATGCTTAATAATGTATTATTTTGCTCACCCCTAAGATATGATAATGACGTACGGATTCCAGGGACCGTAATGTCCGCTTCTTGCATCTTACCCTAACATGGTAGGCCCTAAACATTCCTACCTTATAACTCTCCTTTACACCAATTTTTAAGTTGATGATTTTAAATTTTAAATATGTTAAATATATTAAAATATATTTTAATTTTATAGTCTTAATTATATCATATGGAAAAATTAAAATTAAAGAGTTATAAAAAATAAAAAAGCATTCATTTTTATATAGACTTAAAAGAAAATGAAAAAATAAATTAAAATAGAGAAAATATTAAATTTTGGGTCAAGTTTTTGAGAGGCGAAAAATATTTTTTTTAATTTGATTATAACTAAGAGTTTGTTCGGCTAAGTTTTTGGGTGCAAAACTGCTGCTTTTTAAAAAAAAAATTAACTCTTTTTTTTCTAAAGAAAATAAGATGTTTGACTAAGTTTATAAAAAAAGTAGATATTTTTGGAGAGTGACAGAAATTATTTTACACATAACAACAATAATATATTCAGTGAAATTCCATAAGTGAAGTTTGGGAAGGGTAAAATGTACGCAGACTTTATCATTATCTTAGAGGTAGAGAGACGATTTCCTGGAAATTGAAACTATTTTACAAATGATATAGGAAATAGCTTTTTCTTGAAAGTACTTTTTTGAAAAAAATATATTTAGAATCATCTTTAAAAGTTTGGTCAAATATTAATTTTTAAATTGATTCTTCGAACAGAATCTATTTCTCATAAAAAATCCTTTTCTTAATAGCACTTTTTAACAAAATAATTTTCGTAATAAATTGATTTTAGAAGATTGTTCTGAATGAATATAGTACTAATGGTTGATATAATAATAGAAAAAAATTAATGATTATAACATCATACGTAAGCTAATTAATTGGTAGATTTAAGCTAACAAAATTGCATAATTTGTGGACTAACCACGTGTTCTTGTTTTAAAAAATTGTAGGACGGTTACCTCTGAAGTCTAAATTGACTTGCAATAGTTTGTTTGTTGGCGTTTTTTTTTAACATATGGATGGCATCTATTTAGTAAATTCTGATTTAAAATATTACAGTTTGGCGCATTTTTCCTTGTACCTAATTTCTTTTAGTAATTTAAAATTGAGATATTTTTCTTTTTCTACTGTTATAGAAGAGCGAGTCAGGCAGTTTGATATTGATATATCAGCTTTAACTGTTTGCTTAAATAGACAGTTACTCATTGACGGGTTTACTTCAGCTAGTTAATTTTACTATAGTATTTTCATTAATTATTTCTTCAACTGATGTAGCTATATATTGTTCCTAATTAATTATTTTTTCTTAAAAGGCAGTTGTCGATTAACGTGTTCGTGTTAGCTACTTGATTTTGCTACGTCATTTCTATTAATTATATTTTTTGCTGCCTCAATTATAAATTTACAATATTACCCCAAATAAATTTTTTTAAAATACAGTTGTCGATTAACGTCTCTACTTCAGCCGGTTGATTTTACAATATTACCCCTAATAAATCAATTCCTCAGTTGCTTCCGCTATTAACAATTCAAAATATTTTTAAAAATAAATACAAATTTTGATTATCAAAATTTTATTTATGTGCAATATAAAGTAGAACAAAATAAGTAACATATAACGTGTTATAAGTCGCAATAATTAACAACTTAAAATTTTAAAATATATATATAAAAAAACTTATCAATCATATAAATCGGGATAAAAAAAAATAACATGTGCACGGACTCAAATATCTAGTTAAGAGAGAATTACTATACTATATAGCTCCTACTTTTGAATTCATTTTGTGTCTTAATTTCTACGTATATGCATGTGATACGTCATATCAATATTTAACTACTAGTTCCTTTCAAAGTACCACTCTAGAATGGCTTTAAAGTTTCTATGACGATGTCTTTGGTAATAATTAGCTAGCATGTAATATTTTAAGAGACAGACTAAAATTAATTTGTAACACATGCTAAATCAACTTAATTCTCAAAGGAAATGGGACATTTCTTCACCAGCAAACCAGTGGACCCTTTTGTGTCTAGACCTAAGATATAGTTGCGCATTATATTATTTAGTAAACACAATTGATGTCACCGATTCAAGATTTGACGTTTATGTATTTGTACTGTCATTTTAAATTAAAAAATAAAAGTCTACATAATATATAATCAACAAGAGTCCAACCCTCAATCAAGAGAGCAGCAGAGCTTTAACAAGTTTCCTTTCTGCCACAAGATCAATACACACTTTAATTTGTTGATGAATTTCCAACTTGTAGTTCCTTACTGGATTTTTCAGTACAAATATAGAACCTGTAAAAAAATTACTTAGTTCTTGAAAACCCTACCCAACACCCTGCTGTCTCCCCATCAATCTCACTAAAACAATAATCATGAAGAACTTATTATTAGTAGGCAATGTTTGCATTGCCTAACTTTGTGGGTATTTGAATTAACTTTTTTTTTATTTTTAAAGGTCATAAAGTGTTTTTAAGTATCTTAGTTTAGCCTTAAAAAGTACAAAAAAAAATAAATCAAAAATCATAAGTAAATAAATATCTACTTTTGACTTTTAAATAACTTAAAAATAACTTATCCAAACACCCCATTTAGCCATTCAATGCTCGAAAGTAGTATATAAGATACAAGTGGAGAAGTGAGTGTATCATTGCATCAAGAAGAATCAAACCTTTTTGGGGCATAGTAAAATATGTACCTTACGTGCGGCAATGCATAAAACAATACAGTAGCCGTAGCCGAAGTAGAGTAAGTAGGTGTTTGAATTGACTTATTTTTAAGTATTTTTTATTTTTAAGCACTTTTAAAATTTTAAATTCCTCAACGTGTACCTTATCTTAATTGCTTTTAGAAATAGAGTAAATTCACTCAACAATTACTCATGTTTGAAAAATTGCCTTACAATATCACTTTTTTTTTTAACTATAATGCCATTCAACTATTCCTATTTTCCTAAAAATACACTTGACACAATAAACTCATCTCATAATATGATGGAATATCACATTATTCCCCTTTTTTTATTATTAAATTTTGTAACTCTTTTAAACCATTCATATTTTATACCCAATATTTACTTTTCTATATTTATATATTTAAAAATAACTCAATTTTAAACTTTTCTTTAATTTAGCACTTAATGAAATGATTTGTGATCACATAAAATCGTATTTTAATTCATAAGTTTTATAATTATTTCATTGTTAAATTCAATAATATTGCCCAATCAAAAGGTATCATATAACGTAGAACGAAACGAATAATATTCCCTCTATCTAATAATAGTTATCCATTATTGATTTGACACATGAATTAAAAAGCAGTAAATAATAAGAGTAATTTATCAAATCACCCTTATTAAATACTCCCTCCGTCTCAAATTAATTGAATTTTTGAGACTTTTTGCGAGGTTCAAAATAGTTGAATTGTTCAAAGTTCAAGATGGATGTTTGAAACTTTTTTCATATTTGCCCTTTCATTTATTGAAGTTTTATATTTGCTAGGAGATAAATTACACTATATATTTATGATTTTACAAAAGGTAATAGTGGAAAGTATGGTGTAAATTGTCTTTGAATGTTTTTCTTAATATATGTGTGTTAATTACCTCACAAATTCAATTAAAATGGGATGGAGAGAGTATAATTCATCTAAACATTGAAAAATGAATACTATTTAATAATAAAGATAAAATAGACACAAAGAATAACAACAACATACCCAATGAAGATCTCACAAATGGGGTCTGGAAGGAAAAAATGTACGCAGACCTTACCATTACCTCATAGAGATATAGAGGTTGTTTCCGGCAGACTCTCATCTCAAAAATCATCCCCAGTAGAAGAAAATACAAGATATGAAATGACTAGAATGGACAACAAATGAAAATATATAGCGACAATAAAAGTAACAAAATAAATGACGAACAATAACAACACAATAAACAACGACACGACTACTAACCTATTATAACCCAAGGCTTCTAACCTTCTACCCTAATACGTTACCTCCACTCCTTCCTATCTAATTTAAGGCCATGTCCTCGGTGATACAAAGTTGTGTCATATCCTGTCTAATCATCTCCCCCCTATACTTTTTCGGTCTACCTCTACCCCTCCACGTAACCCCTAAATTCATCCTGTCGCACCTCCTGAGAAGAGCATCAACATTTCTTCTCTGCACATGCATAAACCATCGCAGTCGCGCTTCTCTCATTTTGTCTGCCACAGAGGTCACTCCTAACTTTCTCCGAATGATCTCATTCCTAATATTATCCCCCTTAGTGTATCTACACATCTATCTCAACATCCTCATCTCTACAACCTGCATCTTCTGAACATATGAGTTTTTAATTGGTCAACACTCCATCTCATATAGCAGAGATGGTCTAACTACCATTTTGTAAAATCTGCCTTTAAGTTTGATAGTATCTTCTTATCACACAATACTCCAAATGCAAGCCTCCATTTCGTCCATGTTGCCTCAATACGATGTGTGACATCATCGTCGATATCACCACTACTCTAGATGATGGACCCAAGATACTTAAAAAATTCTCTCTTTGGAATAAGTTGAGTGGTAAGTGTCACTTCAATATTTGTTTCATCTCTCACAATACTGAATTTGCACTCTAAATATTTTATTTTGGTCCTACTCAATTTGAACCCTTTGGATTCCAAAGTATATCTCCAAACCTTCAATTTATCATTAACTTTAGCCCGAGTCTCATCAATCAGTACTATGTCATATGCGAATAGCATACACCATGGCACCTCCTCCTGAATAGACCGTATCAACTCATCCATTACTAAGACAAAAAGAAAAGGGCTCAACACAAATCCTTGGTAAAGTTTCATCTCAACAGGAAAATATTTTGAGTCTTTTCCCACCGTTCTTACCCCAATTTTGGCTCCGTCATACATGTCCTTTATCACCCTAATATACACCATTGAAACATCTTTTGCCTCTAGACATCTCCATAACACATCCCTCAAAAATAAATTCATACGCCTTCTCAAGGGCAATGAACACCATATGAAGGTCCCTCTTTCTCTCTCTATATTTCTCCACTAATCTCCGAACAAGATGGATTGTTTTAGTAGTCGACCGCTTTAGCATAAATTCGAACTGATTCTCTGAAATAGAAACTCTTTTTCTCACCCTCTTTCCACTACTTTCTCTCATACCTTCATAATGTGGCTTAACAACTTGATAAAATAGACACAAACTGATAAATTATTTATTGATTTATAAATGAAATAAATATTGTTGAATATCCTAAAACAGTATAATGAACAAGTAAAAATGGACAGAAAGAATAATACTCAGACATATATAAATTGTTTAATCTAAGTGGAAAGGGGGGAGGGGGTGGGGGAAGAACATGTGTTTTATGAAGTGGGGAATTTATTTATTTTTTAAAAACAACTGAGGAACCGGATCTCCAAGCTTCCTTAATGCATGACTCAAGTGGACACATGCACCATAAAATCATGGCTCCAATATTTAGAAAAAATTCATCTTTCATTTTTCACTCGTCCCCTTAAACTTGTCTCTTCAGCTCTAACTTTAAACAACCTTTGACCAAATCTAGGCACATTTCTCTTTGTACGGAAAGACGACTTTCTATCATTTGTTCACACTATCAAGTGTATATAATTACGAGTTCATAACCAAAAGGTATAAATTAATTGAGAATTAATCAAAAGAGTAACTAAATTTTTTTTGATATCAAAAAGGCAAAGACGTAGGACCTGGTACGCCTTGTCCCTTTGCATTAATATCGTTACTGTCTCTGACGAATGCCTGACAACTGCAAAAGATAAGTCGTCACATGACTTGCGTCTTACCTGCAAATGTATCAGCCCCCACTTATTTAATTGTAATGTATGCAAACTGCAATATATCTTTATTGCAAACTGCAATGTATCACCAATTAAAAAAAAACAAACCTGCAATGTATCTTTTTGAGATAATTATTTTCTTTCAAATAATTACTTTTTAGGGTAAAATAAAAAATTAATTAATTTTATCTTAATTTTGTAAATTAACAATGATTTTGAGATAAATATTTTTACTAATATTAATAACTAATATGAGACTAAAAGAAAAATATTAAATGATAAAAACCAAACAAAGAATACGTGTTCTTTCTGTTTTAAAATATTTATCAATATTTGATTTTTGATTTTAAAAATTAAAATATTTTTTTATTAATATTTTAGATGTAATTTATCATGCCAACGTTTTAATATTTCTTTATCATGTCAAAGTTTAATATGGAAGTGAATTTAAAATTTGACTTTGTTGAATTTCTTTCGTTAATATATATTGCAATAACAATTAAATTAATGCTTAATAAATAATATGTATATAAAAATATTTTTTTTCTGTTAATCTATATTATATTGGACAAAAAAAAAAAGAAAAGAAAATCACACTAATTAAAAAAAAAGGAAAATCACACTGATTATTGATAACTTATCTTTGCATATGCCGTCTATTCACGGGTGGTTTCGTTTTTAATTAGTGTGATTTTTCTTTGTTGTCCAATATAATATAAATTAACAGAAAAAAATATTTTTATACACATATTATTTATTAAGTATTAATTAAATTATTATTGTAATATATATTAGCGAAAGAAATTCAGTAAAGTCAAATTTTAAATTCACTTTCATATTAAACGTTGGCATGATAAAGAAATATTAAAATGTTGGCATGATAAATTACATCTAAAATATTAATAAAAAATTATTTTAATTTTTAAAAATCAAAAACCAAATATTGATAAATATTTTAAAACAGAAAGAACACGTATTCTTTATTTAATTTTTATTATTTAATATTTCTCTTTTAGTCTCATATTAGTTATTAATATTAGTAAAAATATTTATCTCAAAATCATTGTTAATTTACAAAATTAAGATAAAATTAATTAATTTTTTATTTTACCCTAAAAAGTAATTATTTGAAAGAAAATAATATTGAAATGATAAAGAATAAATTAGCGAAAAATATATTTTTATCCTGATAATGATGAAGGATAATATTGGACAATATATTAAAACGATGGATTATAATTGAAAAATAATTTATCTCAAAAAGATACATTGCAGTTTGCAATAAAGATATATTGCAACAGTTTGCATATATTGCAATTAACATATTAAAAAAAATCATGTTTTTAATTCCTTATTTCACAAATTATTTTTAAATATCTAACACTAAACATCAATTAATAAGGATAGCGTGGTAAAATAATTATATCAATCATTGCTTTCTTAATTAATTGGTGTGCCAAATTCAAATATGACAAATAAAAGTGAATGGAGAAAATAATAGCTAAATTTAAGTCATCAAAAGAATCATTATTTACTAATACTTCCTTTGTCCAATGATAGTTGTCCATTATGGACTTGATACAGAAATTAAGAAGCAATAAATGAGAAGAATAATTTTACTAAATCAGCCTTATTAAATATAAGTCATCTAAATATTGAAAAATTAATATTATTTAATAACAAGGGTAAAATAGACACAAAATAGTAAACTATTCATTAGTTTTATAAATCGGCCAAGTATTCTGGACATTCCAAAATAGTTTAGTGGACAAGTAAAAATAGACGGAGGGACTCCCTCCATTTCTTTTTAGTTGTTACAATTTTCTTTTCGAGTGTCAAACAATATAAACCATTTTAAGATGCATTTTTCATCATGAAAAGAATTGCGCACAATTTGTAGTACGTACTTTTTGTATTGTTTTGGAGTATCTAATTTTTATTTTAAGTTATTGATTTAATGTAACTAATTTAGCAACTAGTCAAATTAACCCTCAAAAATCACAAAATGATAACTAAAACGAATAAGGGGAGTATATGATTTAATGTACTCCCTCTATGAACGGAGGGAGTATTACAGTAAATTTCTTAATTCGTCAGAAAACTACACTGCATAAATAAGATAACTTTTTAAATTATAAATTTACTTGGGTGTATTCTAAGGCCTTAGTGAAAATGTTAGTTTTACCATTAATTATACACATTGATAATAGTATAATTTTTTAATATACTAAGAATATCATTTTACTTATTATAACATGTTAGTTATTATTATATGAGATTACTAATTAAAATTTATCATATATTTTAAGGGACTTAAGATATAATAGATCGAAAAAGAATTGATGAATTATCAAGTGTCGTTGGATAGTTTGAAGAAGAAGATGAGAAAAATACTTTAGACTAACAAACAATCTTTTTTAGTTCATGCATATAAAAAAAAAAGTTTGATATTGATACCTCAATTTCAATATTCTTAATTTTATATTTTTGTATTACTTAAAGTAATATTATTAACTCAACCAAATTGTTGTACGTATGATAGTAGAATAGTCAGTTACAATTAACTGAAAACAAATTGCATGTGCTAAGTAGGGTCAATCAAATCTCAAGTGGAACCATTGCATGTGCGTTTTGCTATTTTATGACTTTAAAAAAAACTTGTCACTATGATTAATTACCATATATTCAGCTTCTATTTTTTCTGTATAAATACCACTTTCTCCATATCAATTCCCACTCATCTCTTATCCTCTCCTTAGTTTTAATGGCTTCACTTCCACTTGTCTTCTTCTTTTTAAGCTTTTGCTTCTATGCTTCTTTTGCTGATTATGGAAGCTGGCAAACTGCTCATGCCACTTTCTATGGAGGGGGTGATGCCTCTGGCACAATGGGTATTTTCTTCTTTTCCATATTGTTTTTCACATTAAAATCAAGTTAACCAGATTAACTTATATACGTTCAAAGTGTAAAGAATTTTTTACAAGTGTACCTTTACCAGTCATATTTTCTAGATTACTAATCTCACCTTTTTATGGAGGGATTACCTGTATATCTTTTATGTGATTTCATAATAATGTAAAAACTATTTTATACTATCAGTTAAGAGCATGGGTCCCTTCAGCTGAAAATTACACTATTTATACATGGTTAACATGTTGAACCCCCTCTGCTGTTTACTTCTTCATATTTTGAACCATATCTTGGCTCTGCCACTATTGTCACTGTAATAAAAGTTGAAGTTGTTACAGCAACAAGTAGCTAAAATATATATATAATTGTCCAAATGCAGGGGGTGCTTGTGGATATGGAAATTTGTATAGCCAAGGGTATGGAACTAACACTGCAGCACTAAGTACAGCACTATTCAACAATGGATTAACTTGTGGGGCATGTTATGAGCTCATGTGCAACAATGAAGCTCAATGGTGTCTCCAAGGGACTATTACAGTCACTGCAACAAATTTTTGCCCTCCAAACCCATCACTACCTAACAATAATGGTGGTTGGTGCAACCCTCCTCTCCAACACTTTGATTTAGCACAGCCTGCTTTCTTGCAAATTGCCAAATACAAAGCCGGTATCGTCCCTGTATCTTTTCGAAGGTAAAATATTCTTATGACGCTATTCTATGATTTGAATTTGCATAGTTCGGGATCAGCTGAACATGTCCTAATACTGTACAGGGTGCCCTGTATGAGAAAGGGAGGAATACGATTTACAATAAATGGACACTCTTTCTTCAACTTGGTTTTGGTGACAAATGTTGGGGGTGCTGGTGATGTTCAATCAGTTTCAATTAAAGGGTCCAACACTGGATGGCAAGCAATGTCAAGAAATTGGGGCCAAAACTGGCAGAGCAATTCCAATCTTAATGGCCAGAGTCTTTCATTTCAAGTCACTACAAGTGATGGAAGGACTCTCACTAGCAACAATGCTGCACCAACTAACTGGCAATTTGGACAAACTTTTGAAGGGGCTCAATTTTAATTTTCTATAATCAATTACTAGAAAAAAAGAAATTGAGGGGTCTCCAACTTGTAATTTGTATACGGAAAATGAAAGGGTGAGTAGGTTTGGGAGAAAGCTCCTCATGGCTCTATTGCTGTGGTGGCTGGGTAGCACCCGCTTAGGCCTATTTATGGATTTGAAGGTCACTTGAATATCACATAGATTTGTCTGTTAGCCCCTAATTTATTTATTGTGCAAGCAGAATTAGGGCAACTTAACGTGATCACGTTATCCTTTATTTTAATAGCTTTGGTACATTTTCTCTGTGCTTTGCCTTTCATTTATGCTTACGCTAATCCTTCTCTGTTTAGACAAAGATTGTGTTTGTAACCTATGAATTTATATATAACCACATAATTAAAATGTGAGTATAAGACAATAATAATAGTACCAAGAGGGTGTTTGACCAAACTTATAAGTTGGTCAAACTAACTTATAAGTATGCTTTGGCATCTACACACTTGATAAACACTAAGAGTGCACATTAGTCAAGTGCTTAAAAGCCATAGACATAAATTGGTCACCCAACTTATGGTAGAAGTGACACCAGATAGCCATTTTTAGGATTGTTGTTCAAGTCTTAGCCAGCATTTGCAAATTATTTAATTATAGCCACAACTTGAAAAGCAGAGAAATATTGTTGCTGCTTCTTCTACGCCTACTCAAGTTTTAGGACAGTGACCATAAGTTCAATTCTTAGTTCAAGATTTAAGCACATTCTATTCTTTGGTGTTTTGGTTCAAAACATTTAAAGAGCTTTATCGTCCTGAAGTATAGTTTCTCGTTTGAAGCTTCAGGAACATTGTGCCCTGACGATCGAATGTGTAATTCAAACCTCAAGCTTAGTGTTCAATTATTGTGATTTCTTCTTCTGGCAATTAATGAAAATGAATGAAAAATGAGAATAAGAAAGTAACAACAATAGTAGTGACAGACTTTATATAGTTTTCTTACTAATGACTAAACAATACATATATTCATGAAATTGTGTCATTAAAAGTTTGAACTCAACAGATCAAACTTCAAGATTCTGTGTGTTAAGCATGAGCTATGTAGTTCATAGCTCAATTTAGTGCTGATGTAAGATTTTAACACCTGCCATCTTAATTCTGAAAATCCCAACTTGAAGTTTGGAAACAGTTTGACTTCCAGAGTCCCCCACTCTTATGGGAAAAGGGGATCAGAACCAAAGGAATGCAAAACTAAGAGCTTTGTCTCATGAAAATCAACATGCTCTTACTTGGTAAAAGAAGAATCTATAGTTCTTTGTCCTTGGCGATACTCCGGGGCAACCTGCTAATGCTCTCATCCACTATTTTGTAGTGCCTTGAAAATTGCCTGTGGATCTTCCCAGCATATCGATCCACGTGGTCTTCAAATTTATTATACAAGGCAGGCACAGTAATGAACATTATTGTTCCTGTGAGGAATTGTGAAGGCAAAGCCACATCAGAATTGCAAACTGACCGTGGTGTAGAAAAACACAGTTCAAATCATGGAAGATGCAAATTGTTGCAACTTTGGGAAATAAATTATTGAACCAAACAAATGCAATGAACACAATCTTTGCAGAAATGGGACTGACTAAACTGAGAGGATATTTATTGTGGTGGAACTATATCATCTGCATGGGGTCATCAGAAAAGCTTGCAGTGGATCAACAAAAAATGTTGGATATGAAACCAGTAAAAATAGCTGCATAGTGTAGTGAAATCATTTGATAAGGAAGTGTGTATAATATTCTATTTGGTCAATCCCACCCGATTTAGATGACATTCAAAGGATTCACAGGGAGGCCAGTGCATAAAATCTTCAAGATTAATTCATGCAAACTTGAGATTTTCTTAGCAACTATGATATGATCTAAGCCTCAATAGATAAAGTCAATCAATCAACTGTGATTCAATCCCAGACTAATCAGGGTCAACTATATAAAAAACAACATACCTAGTGGAATCCCACAAGTGGGGTCTGGGGAGGGTAGAATGTACGTAGACCTTACCACTACCTCATAGAGGCAGAGAGGTTGTTTCCTGGGAACCCTCGTCTCAAAAACCCATAAGCAGAATAAACTAGATATGGAAAAAAGGAAAGGAAAAGAAGAGAAAACAGAAAGAGCGACTAATAACGAGCATGCAATATCTTCATTTAGAGATAAGCTTGATACTAATAACAATAACCAAAAGTGTGGCCAAACAATCATTGAAACTGGAATACACTTATACCTAACCAAGGTCTAAACCCTACCAGAGGCAAGTAAGTGACCTCTTTCCGGTCTAAACTTGGGTGGACAGTGTTGCCCAATATTCATACTAATGGAAATAATCGAAATCTGGCAGATTAGTCGAGATGCAAGCAAACTAGCATGGGTACCACCAATTTCAAAAGAATTATTAAATAAATAAGCATTCACTTTCATATAACATTGTTGGTTTCACATTAGTCATAAAATCTACATTTCACTTCATTAGGTATCTTCAATCACATATCACCTATGTACCACCCCTTCTTTTTCAATCATCTTATTTTACTTCTATGTTACATCTTCATTTTCTTTGTTCTTCGTTTTTTGATAAAAGTAAAGATTTTATCAATGTGATGAGGAAAATCCCCGTTCTACTAGCATTAATATAAAGAGTAAAGAATCTTGCACAAAATATGATTCTATAAAGTATAAAGACCACCAAATCATCTAAACTGTCTAGGACCCCATGTCATTCAAAAAATTGACTAGAAACAAAAAATAAAAGGCTCTCATTTGTAATTAAAGTGTTATCTGCCCATTCAAAAGTTCTCTTATTTCTCCTTCTATAAGCCACAAAAAGACCAAACAAGCCACATCTCAAGCTTTCTGTCTTCTTTTCCTATAGTCTCGACACCTAATTGAACAACACATCCACAACTACAGGTAGCATTGACAACAATATTCTGAAAATTTCCAGCATAGCCTATCATAACCTATGTTGCTCGGACTCTTCAAAAATATCGACGGGTGCGTGTCGGATCCTCCAAAAATAGTGTATTTTTGAAGGATCCAACACGGGTACGGCAACATTTTTGAAGAGTCCGAGCAACTTAGATCATAACTAGACTACGACTGGACAATTTGATTGTAAATGTTCAAGATATTCTCCCTAGTCTTTGCACATGTAGCACAAAGTTCACATACATAATTCTCTTCTTCAAGTTTTCCACTATGATAATCTCCCTTCTTAGTGCTAGTCAAGCGAGAAAACGTAATTTCCTAGGAGCTATAGGAATCCAAACCGTAAGTATAAGAATATTGTATCCTCTCAATTCAATAAAGTTTTGTAGAAGAGTTCTACCAAGAAAATTCCAATCCCTTTCCATTCCATAGCCAATCATCCAGCTCCATCAATCACTTATTCTGCTTATACAGTAGGACCATTGAATTGCTGTTACGTCTTCAAGCATGTCAGTCTTAGAAGAATCTAAGCCTAAATATCTTAATTGTCTACTTTCAGGCACTGCAATTATGTCCCATCTCACTAGTCACTTCACCTTTGTTCTACTTATGGGAGCAAAATTTAAGCATGTCATTCTTAGAAGAGACTGAGCCTAGATATCTTAATTGTCTACTTTTGGGCACACCACAATTACGTCTCATCTCACTTCACCTTTGTTCTTCTTATGGGAGCTAAATTTACAACCTTATTTTTACTCATCATAAAAATCATTACCTTCTGTAGTAGTGCTCATTATTGTTAGAATAGGAATAGGTAAATACAATCCTACTTAGAATAGGAATAGGAATAACAATAGTATATAGAATCC
>JBCEWC010009829.1:0-18302 GCA_038996855.1 Solanum aculeatissimum
TCATCAAGGGGAGTTAATACGCGATGTACTCTTTTTTCCTCACAAGGTTTTGTCCCATTGGGTTTTCCTTGTAAGGTTTTTAATAAAAGCATCCAAAATGTGAATTATTAGATATGTGTACTCTTTTTCCTTCACTAGAATTTTTTTCCCACTGGATTTTATCTAGTAAGGTTTTAACGAGACACATAATCTAGCAAATAGACATTCATTATAAATATAAGAGTTTCCTTCATTATAAAATACATCTGAACAACTGAATATTATTCAAAAGCAATAAGAAATCTTCTCTCTACTTTTTCTTCTTCATACTTTATAATTTCATAACATAAAAGATTTTTTTTTATGAATTTTAAATTTAACTATAATATTTTACGTAATTATTTAATACTAAAAATAGTATGAAAAAGAAAATCTCTTGACCTACTAAATGAATAAATAAAATAAATTTTTTATTTTCAATATAAGAAAAAAATAAAATAAAATGGAGGTAGTGCTTCGATCCATTATATGATTTTTTTAGAAATTTTATTTCAAAATAAATAAATAATTTCTTAGATAATTAGGAAGGTATGAACTTTATTTTGCCAAATTTATTATTTTTTAGATGAGTGAATTTTTACGCAATGAAGAAACCTACATCAAAGATTGGAAAAAGTACCTAATAAGACAAAATATTAAATATGTAACATGTATTTACTATAATATACATATTTGTAATTCAAAATAATTACAATTCACAGCTAAATTATTTATTTAATAATTATTTCTCAATGTAAAAAATGTATCTTTCAATTAATATATTCTAGGTTTACTTTTAGGCACTTTATCATCAGTTGTTTCCATTTTCTCTCTCTCTACGAACTAGTGTCATTCTTCTATCTATATGGATGGTTTTCTTTTTCTTTTCTTCCGCGGAAGATTCTTTGATTTCTCTCCGAATTTTAATATTTAGATATATTTAAATTCAAATTTAAATATCTAAAATGTAATATTTAAATATGCATTCAAATATCTTAATTTTAATGAAAACAATAACGTCTGAGCCTTATCAAAAGTCCAAAATTTCATGCATTTAATAATGTGGAATATTTTAATCATCAACTCCCTCACGCTATAATTCATTCATTTTTTTCCAAGGTTCCTCTATCCGAAATGGCATGTGCACATGTATCTACTGGGGTATCTAGATTTTCACCTCAGACATTTTATTTTTTTCGATTTTTTTATTTATGAATTTGAATAATTTTTTTTTTATAAATTAATTTTTAAAATTAAATACCATATCTTTACATTATGCACAACACCAAGAAGTAGATGAAATTTGTGTATTTTATTACTTAATTATAATTTGTTAATGTGTATTTTGTATCAATCATCAATTAATTATGAATTTCAACTTTCATGGAACTTTTGAGTAGTTCAAATTTTGCATCGTCTCATGTGACAACAATTTTAAAGAACTTTTTTTAGTATAAAAAGATGGTGATGATTAAACTTAACCGTGGTTGTTTTTCTTATTGATTAGTTTATTTGTATTTTCTTTTGGAAGTGAAATGAAGAACATGATTAACACCAATATTGAAATTTGAAATGGTTCAAAATATTCTTTCCCCTTTAATTAAAAATTTCAAGTTCGACTTGCGAAAATAATTTGTTTAAAAGTAACACTAGGCCCTAAAAATGGACACTATAATACACAAATTTAAATTTTATCAAGCCAAATATAAATAGTATAGTACTTCTTTCGTCCCGATTTATTTGTCATGTATACTAAAAATAATTGTTTCAAACTAATTGTCAATTTGGATAATCAAGAGAGAATTAATTTTTTCCAACTTTGCCATTAACATTAATTATTCTAGAATTAAACACACATATATAAATAAAAATTTAATTATTTATAAGGGGTATATTAGTCAAACAATAGTACTAATTAAATTGTGGCAAACTTTATCATAACAAATAAATTGAGACGGAGAGAGTACTTGATAAGAAAAAAAAAAGAAAAAGAAAAGTGAAAATGATCTATCATTTAACTTACATAAATCCCATCGTGTTAAGAGCAAATTTCAATTTATCCCGACTTTTTTCATATTTATAAAAAATTCTTTTTTTAGAGAAACACGGATACATATGCTACTTTGGTGATACACATTTTGAGGTGGCAAATGAGTGGATTGAATTGAATTTGAATGAATTAAATATGGATTGAGTCAAAATGGATTGGATTACAATTTATCCATATAAAATATAGATAAATATGGATTTGATTAAATATGGTTTGGGTAAAATGGTTCTAACCCATTTAAAACCCCTCTATGTTTCCTTGACCTTTTTCCAACAAATGTTATCCCTTTCATGACTTCAATTTATATATTTTTTTCGATAATAAAACATTGAAATGGATTAAATGACTTGACTTCAATTTATCAGTTCTCGAAAATCAAGTATTAACATCAAAATATTATAATCGAAATACAAAACACAAGTACAGTAACATAAGCTTAGTTGTAATAGAGATAGACAAGTACAATCCTATGACTGCTTTCGACTGCATCTTTTCTAAAACAAGAAACTAAACAAAAAATGTAGCATTTGTTCCTTAATCTCCAGTAGTGCAGAAGCCAACAGTGCAGCAACCAGCAGTGCCGCAGGATGCCAAGACCAAATGTCATCTTCCCCTGTTGCATAATCTACACCATTGTCTTCAGTCTTCACTGCCAGTGGCTACATTGAAGTAGCAAGATGAAGTTGAATAGTTGACTTAGATTTGAACATCTCATACAACTATCAAGAAATCTGAAACAAAAAGTCTGTGAACCAGAAATAAAATACACTAAAATTATAAACTAAACAAAGCTTGTGAATTATAAGAAACAAGTCAAGCCCGTGAACCAGAAACAAAGCCTGTAATGATTGTCTATATATATTGACAGATAATCACTTATCATTATGTGTTTAGAGAACTAATAATGTAAGTTTTTAATAATGAGCAACAAACCAGAAAGAGCATGTTACATGATAAATTTAGAACGATTTATACTATTTTAGGTTATAGTAGTAGTTAGTATATTATTTTTTCTTCAACTGTAGCTCTGCCAACAGAAAATTCGAAATCTTTCTTTTCTGGACCAAAAGAAACAGTAGTATAACTGTCTGCCAACAAAAAATTTGAAATCTTGGAAAACTTGCTCAAGTAGAATTTCAAGTGAAATCATGAGTATGCCTAAAAAAGGCTTCACCTGTCAAATACTTTTTTTTCAACTTCAATTTCAAATACTCTTTTTTTCAAAAATAATAACCAAATAGTGTCCAAACGCCTATACATTTTAGTCTAGCACAAGAATGATTGCAAGAAGTGCATTGAATTGTAAGTACATGATCATTAATGCGTCCTTTAAGGTTTTTAAGGTAATGGAGAAGTTGCAAGAAAACTGAAATAATTAGCAGGCATTGGTCGGAGTGTTCAATATCATCTTTATAGTTCTCAACTGCCTCCTTAGATTGCCTCCCTAAGCGATATTTCTGCAAGGACATGTAAAGCAAAAAGAGGACAAGATCTGCTCGTAAACTATTAACAAGAAAACATTGAACTACTTATTCTTGATTTCTTTCTATCTCGACCCAAATCCTTTTGCTTTTCTTCTTTGGCTAAAACCAAGAATGAAACTGACTATGTGAAGTAGTTATTCTTGATCTTTATTTCTATTTTGACCTACAACATTTTTCTACAAATGAAACTGAGAGTAAAACTGAACTACATTTAGTCCTTTTTTTTGTGGCTAAAATCATATGTGAGAACACCTCGAGCTATACCTATTAATGCGAGCCAAGTTTAGCAAGATATGGCTGAAGTTCCACCGCAATTTCATCCTCATTGATGTCTGATCCATCGCAATCTAGAAAAATAAGACGTTAAACTATAAAGTAAGGCCATTATAATAAAATAAAATTGTAATATGTAAATAATGACTTACTTTTTTGTCCGCAAAGTCAATCTCTAGCATATAACTTCGCTTCAGCATTTGTAGGTAAAATAGAACTTTGAAACTTTTCAATAATGCGACCTCCAATGCTAAAGCTAGATTCAGAAGCTACCGTAGTAATAGGTATGCTCAAGACATCTCATGCCATCAATGAGAGTTTTGAATACCTTCCTCTATTTTTCTTCCAATATGCAAGGACATCCAAATTTGGATTTGCTTTACGGTCAAGTTTAGGCTCCTTCAAGTACAAATTCAATTGTGTTTTATTTCTACCGGACTCCAATTGGTTCTCAAACACATCAAACTTCTCAAGATCATCCCTTATTTCATTATTGCTTGTATCATAAATGTTCTCCCCTAAAAGAGGAATAGTGGTTGAAGAAGTATTTTCCGAATAACAATTGTAAATGATCAATAACTTTTTTAACTTTAGCATCAACGATCACTGGATCTATCTTGAAAAAGTAAAATTTTACAAACTTCAATTTATATCGAGGGTCAAGGACAATGGCTATTGATAAAATCATACTATACGACCTCCAATATTTTTAAATTTCCTCAACATTAATGTGGTCATATCATTCATAACTTGATCACTACTATTATTTGCTTCCTTAAGCAACATTTGTATTTTCCATACATTTGGCAAATACAAATTTGCAGTTGGATATTTACTTTCAAAAAATAATGTAGTGATCTCATAAAATGACTTCAAGAATTTAGCAATACTTTCTACCTTTTTCCATTCCTCCTCGGAAAGACTATACTTAAACTCAATATCAAGAATTTATATTGAATATAAGCTTGTTGGTAGAGTAGAGCACTATCAAGCATCAGGTAAGTGAAATTCCAAAGAGTAGTTACATCTTGACGAAACTTTTTTGAACACAGGAACCCATGATTCTTAATGCATTCCACAAATTTTAATATTTTTCCTTCCGAATGTTTAATGTGCTTAACACCTTCTCTGACTTTTTCAATGGCTTCACTGCTTTTTTCAAACCAACTTTCACTATTAAATTCAAGATGTGGTTCCCACAACAAACATGAAAGAACTTTCCATCACAAACTAGCGAATGCATTATAGATAAATGTTCCTTTAAGTGATCTATCACACTATTATTGCAACTAGCATTATCCAAAGTAAGAGTAAAAATATTCTTTTTAATATCCCATTCCTTAATAAACTCAATAAGTAAAGGATCCAAAACTACACCTGAATGTGGAGGCGAAACATGACGAAAAATTAGCACTCTTTTTTGAAGATTCCAATTCAAATCAACATAATAAGCAGTTAAACACATATAACCATTTGACGCTACAGAAGTCCACATGTCTGAAGTTAGACAGATTCTACTAGGAATCATTGCGAGCTCACACTTTAAAAATTCTTTTTCCCTCTCATATAAGTTTAAAATATCAGTCTTGGCCGTATTTCTTGAAATAGTTCTTACTGTTGCATTTAAGTACGAATGGATATCCTTGTTCCCTTGATGTTCAACAAAGCTAAAAGGATAATTATGCTTTATAATAGCAATAAACAATTTCTCACGATAAATTACTTGATCAACGGGCGCATATTCATGTTCTTGTCTGTTATCCAAGTATTTCACTATATGATGCTTCATATTTGAAGTACCAGCATCAACTACAAATATTTCATGATATACCTGACATTTTGCTTTTAACCTTTCACTGTCACTAGTACGAGATAATTTTTAAAAAGTATTCCAAACGATTAAAGTATTCTTTTTAGTTCGTTTTCTCGAGATAGATGAGCTGATCTCACAAGAAGCCTCATTAGCCTCCATTTATATTTTTGTCAAAGAAAACAATCAAATTTGAAATCAATTGCCCCTTCTACAAAAGAAAACAACATATTCATCAAGTGTCACTTTTGCAGTTTAGACACTTCTACAGTTTAAAGAGAAGATGAAAGTCCATCAACTGGCTTCAAGACACACATCTGTCGTTATAATGATAAAACAATTTTAAAAAATTATGGTATTCAAACATTTCCAAATAGAAAATGTGCTGCTTTTTTTAAAAGAGAATTGAACATAAAAGTAACCGGACCCAAGAAAAAGTTAATTCAATAGTCTGCGAATTAAATTAGAGAGAGCTATTATCCACTTTTATATAGTTACCAAGTACCAATCATAGATTGATTCATGCAAATGACTCATTTGTGCATACAACCAATAACTCAAGTATCCTATGCAGTTATTCCATTACTTATAGTTCCTTTACCATTCAGAAGGCTTACAAGATAAGTCCTTTCTAATTTGGTAGGTATTTTTTGGCTGTATTTCAGCACAAGAAGCTCAAGTAAAATGCATACCTCAACAATGGAGTCTTCAACAGAGAGTGAGAGATGATAATTTGTGATATGCAAATAATAAAGCAGATTCGAACAAAAATAAATTAAAGTAGGTTCAAGAGTAACCGACAATAATAAAGCAGATTCGAGAACCAATAAAATAAATTTGAGAGTAATCGACAATAATAAAGCAGATTCGAGCAACAAATTAGGATAATGCTTAAAGGATCTTACAACATCTTGCGACCATTTCTCTGATATGTCCTCAAATTTAAGCAGAGAGCATAACAGACACAGCATAGTTTAAATGCAATTCTCCCCAGGGTCATTTATATCCCTCCTTATAGATGCATGACTCTTCAATATAATTTATGGAGAAATAGTAATGGAGCCATAAACCAAAGTAATTCAAAACTCAACTACTATGTTTTTAGCATACCATTTTCTTTAAAGACATAAAAACCCTTACCCCAACTCAATTTTCACAATCATACAAATATGACCAATAAGTTTCTCCTCCAAGTCAAATCTACCCTACTTGTCGCTGAAGCCCCTGAATATGAATACCATTTACTTCTTATAAAAAGCTTGGTATCTCAAATTTTGTTATCCATGCTCCCAAAAAGAGAAAAATAAAGCAGTATAAAGCAAATTCAAGAGTAACCGACAACAATAAAGCATATTCGAGCAATAATAAAGCAACTTTGAGAGTAATCGACAACAATAAAGCAGATTCGAGCAACAAATTAGGATAATGCTTAAAGAATCTTTTGCGTCTTGCGACTTGCCGCTTGTGTCTTTGTTCTTGCAAGGTGACTTCAGGAGTTCGGGTCTTCAGCGAATTAGGAATTTAGGATTTAGGCCATTAGAGATTTTCAGAACATGGTTTGTTTTGGACTTAAATGGGTACCCATATTTTACTTATTTTGTCCATATTTACCCATATTTATATGGGCTTTAGAAGTTAGTTAAAGTCCATATTTACCCACTTAAAAACCGAGTAATCCAGCTTATTTAATATGGGTTAAATGGGCTGAAATTACCAACCCTATACACATTGATGACTTTAATGTTGTTGTATCAAATAAGGAAAAAATAATAAAAAATTTATTTAGAATCTCATAATTAATGGGTTACCTTATTTTACTAGGCTAATCAAGCCCTTTCAAATCGTAACAGATTCAAATTTTAAAATTCTTTAAGTATATCATCCAGTAGACGAATCAATCTTGATTCAAAATTTTAGAAATTCGAGAGAAGATGCATCATGAATATCTCAATTTACCCATCCTAGATCTGGTTTGGATGATTCTACAACAGTGCGATACACTGTAATGAATCAACATATTGAACTATTCCAAAACTGACTAATTATGGAATAGTTGAATGAATTGTCATATTTAATTAATCACTATATTCAACATATTAATCGCCATTGTTGAGTGAATCACCATATTCAACACATGAATCACCATATTCAACTATTCAACGAATCATCATATTCAACGCATGAATCGCCAGAGTTGAATGATTCACCATATTCAATACATGAATCGCCATAGTTGAATGAATCACCATATTCAACACATGAATCACTATATTCAATACATGAATCACCATATTCAACATAGGAATCACCATATTCAACGATTCAATGAATCACCATATTCAACACATGAATCACTATATTCAATACATAAATCACAATATTCAATGAATCACCATGTTCACCTGTTCCATAACTATCTGTGAAAAAATTAAACTAAACAATGGATTAGAATCTACTATATGAAACGCCATAGTTGAATGAATCATCATATTCAACACATGAATCACCATATTCAACACATGAATCATCGTCAGAGTTATAAACACCATCTCTAATAGCTTGTTCTTACTCTAATTGAGTGAGCCCAATACTAAAGGATGGAGGATCCATATGTATCAATATATAAAACTTGAAAAAAATAAAATTGCTAGTGTTTTCTAAAGAATCTGTATGAAATTGGAATGGGGAAGATGAAGTTAGCCTACCTTCTTTTTGAAATTTGAAATTGAATAATAGAGAGAAACAATACCTGCTGAAATTGGAGAGAAGTTGGAAGTAACTAAATCAAGTTGAACTTGATATTAGGAGAAAAGATAGGGTTTGTTGTGGAAAAGATGAAATTGTGAATGGAGTGTATTGTATGTGTATAGAAAAAAAATAGGAAAAGAAGGATTTTGGAAATTTTTAAAACCGATAGGGAATATTTGAGAATAATATAAATTAAGCTCATGTGCCTTTTGGAGATATTCGGGTGATTGAATTAAGGGCGACCAAAATGTCTCAAAATTTAAAAAATGTGACTTAAGTATTAATTATTAGGTGTAGGTGACAAGTTTATAATTAAGAGTTAACAATATTTGATCATTTTCAAATAAGTCCTCAAGTTTTTGTTTGTACACTTCAACCCACTAAAATCAAATACCATAATTGACTAATTGTTGCTCTTTTCTTTCTTTTTGCCACGAATTCTTCTTCTTCTTCTGTAACATCGATTTCTTCGTCTTCTTCTTCTTCTTCTTCTTCTTCTACAACATCGACTTCTTCTTCTTCTCCTTCTTCTTTTTCTTCTTCTACAACATCGACTTCTTCTTTTTCTTCTACTTCTTGGAGCTTCAAATTTGGGAGGAAAAAAAATCAATTTTTGGGGCATTTGTTTGTATAGCTTTGAAGGCTAACTTTTAATCATTATTATGACAGATAAAAGTGAATGTGCTGTTATTTATTTGAGTTTTGTATTTTTATTGTTGTTTTTGTCATTGTTAAAGTTCTTCACTGTTGAGATATTTCCAACAACGTTGTAGTAGATGTTTAAATAGATTCAGCAGTTGCTGAAAGATATAGAATAATAGTCAAAATATTTTTTTAGCAACTGGTTCACTACTTCCTGCAACAGTTTTCAGTTGCTGCTGAATGTACTGCAGTACTTGTTGCATCTGATATTTCAACTGATGAAGTAGTTGCTAAATTAAATACAACAGTTGTTATATTTCTGTACAGTTTTCTCATATTATACTTTAAATTATAATTTATTTAGGTACCTTCAACATCATCAATGGGAGACAAAATAATATTAGGAGTTGATTATCATGGTGAATGAGTTGAGTCCAACAATTGTTTTATTTGGTGTTGGAAAGGGAAAGAAATGATCGAGACGATAGCTTTGATTGTGAATTGAGACATCGCGTATGAAGATTTTGTGAATCAAATTATTGCCAACTGTGAATTAAATTGTGAGACGAAAGATATTGTCATCACTTACATGCATTCTTGTGGCAAAAAACGAGTGACTCCATTTAGAATAAAAAATTAAATGAGTTTATGAATTTATTTAGAAGATGAAGGAAGACCCATTCAACGGATATACATGGTTGAAAGGTTGGTAGAGAGCCAAAATACATCTCAAAATCAATAAATGTTGAATGATGAATGTGATGTGATAGATATAGACATTCCAGATAGAGCAAGTGAAGGTGAGATAATGCCAACTCCAGAAGTTGCTAGCAACACACCATCAAATACGCAATCAACACAGTCGAATCATGTTCAAGATGATGAAATAAATTTTTATAATGATATGACATTTAAGAATAAGCAAGATTTAGATATTGCGTTGAAAATGACTTGTTTGAAGAAAGAATTTAGAGTAATAAAGGTGATAAACTTTCATCTTGTATATTGTGTCAAGTGTGTACATGCTGAGTGCAAGTGATGGCTGAGAGTTGTGAAGCATAAAATTTTTGACATATTTTACATTAGAAAATATAAAAAGTTTCACACTTGTAGTTCTTAACATCTGACGAGCCATAATCCATATGTTACGACCAAAGTAATTGATGCATACTTCAAAGATAAATTTCCCGAGGGGAAAGGGTCATCCACAATAGATATGAGAACCTCACTTCATGTTGAATTGGGATGCAAGGTCAGTTATTGAAAATTTTGGAAGAGAAGTGAAATTGTGAAATCTTTGATAAAGGGGAACATACAAGCATGGATATGTAGTGCTTGACGCGTATCGTTATATGCTTAGCACTGTAAATTTGGGGACCAAAATGACATTTGAGCTCGATGAAAATGGTAAGTTTAAGTATTTTTTTATGGCCATGGGAGATTGAATTTAGGCATATGAGATAAGTAATAGTTGTCGATGAAATATTTTAAAAGGCAAGTATGGTGGAATTTTATTGTCTGATGTTGCACAGGATGCTGAGAAATATATTTTTCCTGTTGCATTTTGTGTGTCGACTCCAAGTGTGATGCCTCTTATTAGTATTTTTTTGAGCAAATGAGCAATTTTGTAGATGATACTTTAGAATTGTGCATAATTTCATTTCGGCATCTAAGAATAAAAAAATGGTTTCAATTGTCTACCCATCTGCTCATTATAGTTGTTACATGTGGCACCTTGGAGAAAATATTCAAACCAATTTTCACAATGGAAGAATCATCTATCACTTTTACAAGGCCGCACAAACATACAACGTAAGTGAGTTTAATGACCACTTCAATCAAATTAGAGATATGATTCCAGGGGTTGCCACACATCTTGATCAAATTGGTGATTTCACAGATAGAGCAAGATAATTTTTTTGAGAAATAGATATGTGTTATTAACTGCTGTATTTGTTCTATTAACTGTTGCATCTGTTGTAACATCTTTAATATCTTCTGCAGTAATTTCTATTTTTAAAAATATTAGTTATTAATTTCTATAATATCTGCTGCAACATTTGCAGGTTTAGTATTATGATATCAAATATTGTTGAGTCAATTAATGCACTTGTTGTTGTTGAAAGAGAATTTTCCTTTCCTTCTCTATTTGATGAAATAAACAAGAAGTTTAGTGAAAAATTTCACCAAAGACGAATGAAGTTCATCAATGCATCAACCATTTTAGTCCCTTCGATAGAGAAGGTCATTGCAAAAAATATTAATTTAAGGAACAAACTATTGGTTCATTAAATTGCCAATTATAGATATGTAGTCTCCGATCATGATGCAGTTGCAATGGTTGATCTTCATTGCAAATCTTATACTTGCAAAGTCTTTGATTTTGATAAAATACCTTGTCCATATGCGATGATGCTACTCCGATGTCAATATGATGAAGATTATGGAAGGCGTATTTATGAGTATTCTTCTCAATATTATAAGGTAGAGATATACCTTTTTGCGTACATGGAGAAAATTAAACCTGTGCCGTCCAAAGAATTTTAGGATGTTTCTAGGGAGATTTTAGAAAGGGAAATACTTTCTTCATATATTGTGCCGGAAAAGGTGGGAAGAAAGACAAAGAAGAGGCGGTCAAGTGTCGGACAATCATTTCCAAACAAAAAGAACAAATGTACCATATGCAAAAGGATTGACACAAGAGAACTACATGCTCAGAGCGAAATGTTTTATTAGAATACTCACTTTTATTTGGTGTTTGTGAACTTGTTTCATTTTGCATGTTAATTTTATACAAAATATTATTTGTACAATTAATATTTGTCATAATTTAATATTATCGATATTATTGTTATTTGAATATATTTTTCATAGAATGCTTCAGGTATTAACAAATTGCATTTTAAACTATGCCGATTATTGCAGTAGTTTGCAACAATTATTACTTCATTTACAATAATTGTTACTGACCTTTCAACAATTGTTACTGACTTCATAGCTAATACTACACAATTTATAGAAATAGTTATATCATTTATAGAAATTGCTATAGAGTTTTTCAGCAATTGCTACGAATTTTATAGCAATTGTTACTGACCATACAACAATTGTTACTACCTTTATAGCAAATGCTATACAATTTACAACAATTGTTAAAAACAACAACTGTATCACTTGCTGAGATATTTTATAGCAATTACTATAATTAGTTCAATAACTAGCCAACTTGCTAATAACAAATTCAAACACAATCTTTACCATCGACATATTTCTAGTGTTTAATTGGACTAAAATTATTATATTAATCCATAACCATGATCAAATGAACTAATTAATGAAAAAATCAACTGAAATAAGTATGATCTACAATTATAATCCTATTACTTGTGTAATTACTATTTCAATATATAAGATTATTACTGATTCTAGCATTTAATCCAACATTGGACTAATTCCACCTCATATATTATAAAATATATTGACACAACCAACTAATAATCAATTTACTTAATCACTATCACTTACATATGCAATTACTTAATAGATTGTATATTACTTGTCTAATTACCATCTCAATGTATAAGATCATCATTGAATCTGGCTTTTAATCTGAAATTGGACTAACACAACTCAATTTATCACTAGAATGCCATTTACATAGACAATTATTCAATAGAAGCTGACTTGCTGAGTAAATTCACAACAAATGTACAATTATCCCAACAAGTTATTGACTTGCTGAGACATATGCACAATAAATGTTAAGATTGTCCCAGTAAGTAGATGACATGCTGAGTCATTTTTATCGCAAATGTTAAGATTATCCCAACGAGTTGGTGACTTGATGAGTCATTTCACAGTAGATATAAGGATAACCCTAGCAAGATGTTGATTTGCTGAGTCATTTTCATAGCAAATGTTAAGACTTTTCCAGCAAGTAGGTGACTTGCTGAGTTATTTCACAGTAGATATAAGGATAGCCCCAACAAGATATTGACTTGCTGAGTCATTTTCACAATAAATGTTAAGACTATCTCAGCAAGTAGGTGACTTGATGAGTCATTTTACAATAAATATTTCTATAACATAAAATATCCATTGTCAACATTTCAAAAAAGTCAAAAAATAAGAAAAATGCATATGTTCATAAAATAACTATCCATCATCAACATCCCCAAAAAGTTTAGAAAATAACAAAATACCCATCATCCAAACATTAAAAATACCCATCATCCAAACATAAAAAATACCCATCATCCAAACATTACAAATACCCATCATTCAAACATTAAATAAATTCATTGTCCAAACATTAAATAAACATCATCCAAACTTTAAATAAACAAGATTATCCCATCAACTGCTGCTTCTCCGTACCATCTGCTAGTTACAACTCCTCTGTACAATCTAATGGTTGTTGCTCCTCCCTAACAATTACTGTTTGCTACTCCTCCCTAGAAGTTGTTGCTCTCATCCTGGCACTCATGAGTGTTTTTGAAATTTGTCTTCGCCTTCTTTGCACACGAATAGAAGTATACGGTGACAACACCCTTGATGATGGAATGACACCTTTTTTGGACATCACGGTATTCAGGTTCGCTCGAATGACTCTATCTTTTTCATCATCCTATTCGTCCTATCATTGCAAATTTCACAACCACAAGTACCACAAGGTACCTTAGAAGTCCCAACACCCAGATAACTGGATCTACCAACCGTGAATGGAGTTCCAAAATCACCTCCACCAAGAGGAGAAAATTCTCCTCTATCAGCAGTAGTTGCTTCTTCCCCAACAATAGTTTCACCAGTAACATCTACATCTGTCCCAACAATATCTACACCTGCCCCAACAACAACATCTACACCTGCCCCAACAATATCACCAACACCAATATCCACAGACAAATCTCTTTTGATGGCCGTTAAGCCAATCAAATCTGTCACTAACTTCAAAATTCGCAGGTCTTCTTTATTTTGTTGGAGTGACACAAATCTCGTCCAAAAGTTCATCTCCTTCTCACTTTCAGTCGTGATTGACCATGAATAAATAATCTACAATTAAATAAAATTATATTAATAAATATACTAAAATATGAGAAGACAACAAATGTTAATAAATTACAACAATTGTTAAAGTGAGAAGACAATAACTATTAAAGTGAGAAGACATCAACTGTTGTAACATACATCATCCTTCGATGGATCAAAGAGTTTGTGCGCCTCGACTTTATCATTGTTTGGCGCCGCCAACCATGAAAGAAGTTTTGGAGAAGATACTTCCTCGTCGAACTCTTTAAATATTTTCTGTATGTGAGGAATGACTTCAAAAGCCCAAACCTAATTAAATTAAAGCCACAAATAGTTATTAATTAGGATAATAAATAAATATAAAAATGCTACAACAAAAGTATAATAAATAAAATTTATCATAAAAATCTACGAAAAATCATATAGATTTTAAGACTTTTTAGTCGATGTCGCAGCCTTCCTCAAATACTGCACGGTAAGGACATAACTACCCCAACTCCAAGGATAGACACATAATGCCTTCCGATCAGCCGATAGCTTGAACCAAGAATCCATCCCATTAGTCCCTGGATCTTTACCCATAAGAATCTCATGTACAAAGTAAATCAAACACAGGGACTTCTTAACACTTTTCTTAATATTACTTGACTTCAAGAGGTCAAACAACTCCTTCGATTTGCAATGCTTCTTCTCCATTGCATCAATAATCCTTTTGTGTCTCCTTTTTACCTTGTTCGATTGGGAGGCAGGATGAGGTGGTAGGTGACAATTCAACTTGGTAATAACCGCAAACTCTTTCATACCAAAACAAATAGGTGTGCCATAAAAATTGATCCAAAAATCATTCTCACTTTTGATCCAACAAAGAAGAAGCTGATACACCAACTTCATTTGAAACTTTGGGGTGTTGCTTTCACTAATGTTTAGGTATTTTTCAAATACCATAGACCTAAAAACCTATTCAATTCTTTATTCACTATTTTTTTTAAATCAACAAATTATTTCTCAATTTCAAATTTTATCTCGAGCTCACCACTCTCACCTCGGTTAAAATTTTTGGGTGTCTCAAAGTCATAATTATCGTCCCTGAAAGTCATAACTATAAGAGTGTCTGCGACAGTTGATGGACTGTCAACAACAATTGTGAGAGTCTCTGCAGCAGCTGAGGGACAATCTTCACCAACTATGTGACTTGGTGTAGCATCTGAGGGACTGCCTTCACCAGCTGTGTGACTTGGTGTAGCAGCTGAGGTACTGACATCAACAACTGTGGTAGTGACACTAGTACCTGAAGGACTGTCTCCAGCAGCTGTTGAACTAGATGTAGCAGCTGATAGACTTAGTGCAACAGCTGAGGGACTGTGTCCAACAGTTGAAAGGCTGGCACCAACAACATCCTCAACAGTGACTTGTTCAATAAGATTTGTCAGCTCAAGATGTGATTCATCCTCTTCTTCTTCAGATACAACGAGTCTCCTTCTAGAAGCTCTACTAGGAAGATTGGGTCTAAGATTTTTTCGCTTTGGTCGAACCATTAAAGTAGATAGTCTTATCACAAAATAGAGATAATGTATTAGTTTGATCAATCACTCTCAATAAAGATTAAAAAAACAATTGCTGAAAAACCTCCCCATATGAACAACATGTGTTCTTTTCTGACAAAAACGTACAACAACAACAATCAAACAGCAACACCCATATACCCAAAAATATATCCTCTAAGAGTCCAACAAATCAAACAACACCAACAAGAACAACCTTATCCAAGTAGAAATTAGGGCATGCAATATTTTTTTCTAACAAAAAGCATAGCAATTAAAATCAAAGAAAACAACCACAACATTTGTTCTAATTAGTTCAACAATTGTTGTTAATACTTTAAAATCGAGCAACTAATCATACCCGAAATCAACCAATCAACCAAATATTTTTCTCGCAATGACTACAACAACAAAAATCAAACAAGAACACCAACACCCATACCCAAAAATTTCATCAAAGAATACAACAAATCAAACAACACCAACAAGAGCAGCCCCACCCAGTTGTTGTAAGTACTTCAATAATTGTTGTCAACCCTACTCAAAATCAACTAACCCAACCCAATATTTTTCCTTACAAAGTATTAAAACAACAAAAATCAAACAACAAACAACACTCATATCCAAAATTTTTATCAAAGAGTACAACAAATCAAACAACAACAACAAGAACAACCCTACCAGTTACGCAGTTGTTGTAATACTTCAACAATTGTTGTCAATCCTACTCCAACATTTTTCTCACAATGACTACAACAACAAAAATCAAACAATAAGAACTCCCATATCCAAAATTAACTAGCCAACCCAATATGTTTTCCTTATAATGGCTATAACAACAAAAATCAAATAATAACAACAATATCCATACCCGAAATCAACCAACCAACCAAATATTTTTCTCAAAATGACTACAAAAACAACAACACCCATATCCGAAATTGTCATCTTTAAAGAATACAACAACAAATCAAACAACACTAAGTAGAAATTAAAGCATGCAATAACAAAACACATATTTTTCTATCTTTCTAAACCTAAATAATCATTTGTACAACAAAAAGTAAAATCATAACAGTGGAAAAATAAACAAAATCTTACTTTAAGGAAGATGACGACGACGCTGGAAAAGTAGAAGATCAACGACGACAATGAACTACAATGGCGACGGCAACAGTGAACTCAGTGAAGGCAACCGACGACGACGAAGAAGAAGATGAAAACCCTAAGCTAAAGGTGCGAAGAAGAAGAAGAATCGTGAAGAGGAAAAAGAGAAAGAAGTTGAAAAGTTTTCTTTTGATTTTGATTTTGATTTTGAAAAGATGGAAATATTTTTTAATTTTTTTTTAAAAAACTTATAGAACTTTTAAAAAAAAAAAAGTAATTGCTGAATTTTTAAAATGTTCAGTTTGATCTTTCATTAATTTAATTATAATTAATTTTTAATTAATAACAATTTTGACCTTTCATCTTTTTTAATTTCAATACTTAGAGGCACAATTACTCCATTTTTCACGAACGATCCTCCGAAGTTGCGTGAGAAGGAAGCGTCGCGAGAATATAAGAAAGTGGGGCCCTGTATCCCCTCATTTGTGATGGAAAAGTGAGTGACTCCCACGGTTAACCCATCCGACGTCGTTTCTTACGTGGATGGCACTTCCTTGCCACGTTGCCGTTATTCCTCCGCATCTATTCAAAAAGCATGCAATTACACGCACTTAATGCCAGTGTTTTTTTTTCCATATGCTTCTCTTCACTTAAACGTAACATATATTCCCTTCTTCTTTTTGTTTTCTGCAAGGAAAAACCACCAACATAAACACATATCTCCCCAAAAAAGAAAAATAATATGTATTGTGCTTGTGTGGAGAGAAAAGAAAAATACAAAAAAGTGTATGAAAATATAGGGTATTTTTGATAAAGAAGCATGGACATTATTTCTTTGAATGTATGAACAAGAATGCATTTGACTTGATTTGGGAGGATGGACCAAAAGAAGAGAATTGTACACTCACTTCTTTGTGCCCTTTCGAAAAGAATTTAGTATTTTTTGTTTCATATTATTAGATCCATGTAATTGTACAATATATTTATTAAGAAAATTAATTAAAAGTGTAATGTAATATTTTGAAATTCTAAATTTGCTTGTCAGTAACGTTGATATGAATATAAAAAAATAATCTTGATATTCTAAATTAAATAAGTAAAATAAAATATGTATTTTTGCTAAAGAGACTACCTAAAATGAAATAGAGAGAGTAACTTTTGAATTATTTATTCATGCAATATAAGACTTCCTATGTAAATGTGAATTTGATAAAGAGAATATGATTCTTACGGTACACAGTTAATAATGCTTGATGATGCAACTTATTCTTCCCAACTTACTGTATTTTTTTATTGTTTTATTTTTATGTTTTTTTCCTTCCCTTTTCTGGATCCCAAAAAACTATAGAGGTGTGAGAAACTTACCTATATATATATATATATATGATGTTTAGAAAATAATTATCATTTATCATAATATAATATGTGTGTATATATATATTGTTGACACTCAATTTTTACCCTCCACAGTATGAATTAAATATTAAACTTTAATTTTAAAATAACTTTGAATGATTAGCTTTCGAAATGCGAAAAGTATTTTTAACAATTTTTAGAGCTTAAATCTTTTAAATTATATTATATACGCTATATTACACATT
>JBCEWC010009830.1:0-18302 GCA_038996855.1 Solanum aculeatissimum
AGGATTTTTAGATATAGCTAAAACAAGTTTCTGGTAACTTCCGAAGCACATTTTTAGGAACTTTTTGGGTCGTTTCAAATAGTGATTGATATGCATTGAGTAATGTGGTGAAGTTATTATACGCATTTAATTTATTGTGGTTTGGATGATTGATATGCATTATGATTGGTCTGAAATCTCAAGGCCATGAAATTCATAATCTTGAACTTACTCTACCAAAGTGATTCCTTGAATAAAGAAGACTTGAAGAAATATTATTAATGAAGTGGAAAGTAATAAAGAATGATGAATTAAATATAATTGGATCGGGTGTCACATTCTAACACGATATATTTAGATTGGGTGTCATGTTCTGACACGATATATATTTGATCTGGTGCCACGTTCTGGCACGATAATAATAAAGAAAAACATATTAAAACAATTTAATATACTCAATTCTAAAGAAATTATCTCCCAAAAGAAGTATGATGTGGAGGTTGAGTCCTCATGTGTATTCTTGATATCGTTGGTTGGTTATGTACCTATTCTTGTTGTTGCCAAATGTTAAGTGTTATAGTGATTTCCTGCTGTTATTTTATGCATATTGATTTCTATTTTGAGTCGGCCGATGATACCTACTCAATACATGTTGCCCGTACTGACCCATACTTGTATTTTCTTATTTTGCTTTATGGAGTGCAGCGAGTGTTCTAGCGACTTCGACTCACCCTCAACTCTAGCTAGTCTCTAGCACATTAGATTATAGGGTGAGCTATCCTCTTAGCCCGTGTTAGAATCTCTCGGTCATGGAATAATGTCCTTAGTTTTTTGACATAAACTATTTATTCATTTATTTTGGTGTTGACATTCTTAGATTTGGTATTTTGAGATTAGTGTCCTTGTTGTGATGACTTTAGATTTTGGAGAACATAATGTAATAAACTTAGAGATTTTTAGTTATTTATTGCGTTATGAGTTTAAGTTTTTTATTAGTATTGTACTTTATAAGTTGAATTACTAATATAGATTGGAATTTGTATGTTGGTTCGCCCACCTAGGAGGGTAAGTGTAGGTGTCACTCATGGCTCTTTTTGGGTTGTGACAAATTTGGTATCATAGTCTTAGGTTCATTGATCTCATCACACAAGGACAGGTCTAGTAGTGTTTTGTGGAGCGGTACGGAAATGTCTTTACTTTTTTTTGAGAGGCTACAGGACCTTAGAAAAACTCAATTTCTTATTCCTTCTGTGTTATTACTTGAATCCAATTGGTATCTAGGTGATACAAATTAGTATCTAATTTGTTTCATTCTATTTCGTAGATGGTTTGAACTAAAGCAGCAGCAGTGTCTGATCCAATTGCTAGTGCCATAGGCCGAGGAAGAGGAGTGACAAGAGGTCGTGGTGGAGGTCGTGGGAGAAATCCCACCATAAGTAGAGGCCAAGCAGCTGGTCCAACCAAGGAAAGAGCAGTGACCCCTCCACTAGCTAATGAGGTAGCTAGAGAAGATATTGAGGTGGTAGACGAGCAAACTCATGATGAGGAAGCACCACCCCAGCCTACTCCAAAGATGATCCACCAGATTCTCACCTATCTCAGTGGGTTATCAAATAAGGGGCAAGCACCCCCAGCACCTCAGGTTCCAGGATTACAACATATAGCTATTGTAGCCCCTCGTATGGATGCATCCTTGGAGACACACATGTTTCCCCGATTGACCACAAGGCCTATAATGACTAGTGAATGGCATGATCTTTTTGTTAAGTTCTTGAAATTGAAACCCCTGGTCTTCAAAGGTACTGAATTTGAGGATGCTTATGATTTTCTTATTGATTGTCATGAGTTTCTTCATAGGATGGATATAGTAGAGTGATTTGGTGTTGAGTTTGTGACATACCAGCTTCAAGGAGATGTTAAAATGTGGTGGAGGTCTCATGTTGAGACTGAACCAGCAGAAGAACCACCAATGACTTGGGTAGCCTTTTCTAACTTCTTTATAGAGAAGTATACTCCTCAAACTTTGAGGAACAAGAGAAGAGATGAGTTCCTTAATATAGAGCAGGGGAAGATATTTGTTGCAGCTTATGAGGCCAAAATTTATGCTTTATATAAATATGCTACCCCGCTTTGCTTCAGTCCAGAGGAGAGAATTCATTGCTTTGTGAAGGGATTGAGATCAGATCTACAGATTTCAGCCTTGCAGGTGGCTGCTTCAGCAAAGTCCTTTCAGGAAGTGGTTGACTTTGTTATACAGGTAGAGGGGTGAATCCAGATGTCTTCACCAAGATGGTGACATTTAAGAAGTTCCGCAAGGGAGGTGAGTTTAGTGGTTTTTACTCTAAAGGACAGAGTTTTGGTGGTTATTTAGCCCATCCGATTCAGTCTTCATTGCAGGTTTCAGATGGGGTTCTATCAGGAACTAACCAGCCTCTTCCTAATTTTTGAGGTTATATTCAATCTTATTTATATTCACAGAGGCCCACTCTTGATCCTAAGACTTGTTATGAATGTGGTGAGGTTGGGCATATTGGAAGGTATAATCCGAGGTAGAGTCAGACTTTGTATGATCAGGGTTATAGGGACCCAATAGTTAGAGATCGAGGTGTTCATGGTAGGGAAAATCATTTTAGAGGACATAGTGGCCAACATCGTAGGAGTCACCAGTCCGACCAGGGTGGCAGACAGGTTGGAACTACTGGTACATAGCCTAGTAGAGGAAATGATCAGATAAATTATAGGGCCTATTGTTATGCCTTTCTGGGGAGGCCAGAGGCAGAGGCATCAGATGTTGTTATCGTCTAGGATCGCACTGCTTTCATTTTATTTTATCCTGGGTCCACTTTTTTATATATATCTTCTGCTTTTGCTGATGGACTTGATTTGCATTATGACTTACTTGACATGTCTATTCGTGTTTTTACTCTTGTTGATGAGTCTATGTTAGTTGAGAAGGTATATAGGTCTTGCCTTGTTACTTTTGTGGGAGGCAAAACTTATGTAGATTTGATTATTCTAGAGATGGTTGACTTTGATGTAATCCTGGGTATGACTTGGCTTTCTCCAAATTTTGTTATTTTGGATTGTAATGTTAAGACTGTGACCTTGGTCAAGCCTGGGATGGATCAACTGGTGTGGGAGGGTGATTATTTTTCTTCTCCAGTTCAAATTATCTCTTTCTTCATGCTAAGAAGTTGGTGAGTAAGGGCTATTCAGCCTTCCTAGCACACCTTAGGGATGACAGTTCTGAAGTGCCCTCGATTGAGCCTGTTTTGATAGTGCGTGAATTTGTGGATGTCTTTCCTGCAAACCTACTTGGCATGCCACCAGATAGGGATATTGATTTTTATATTGATTTGAAGTCAGGTACTCTTCCTATTTCTATTCCACTCTACAGAATGGTCCCAGCTGAATTGAGAGAGTTGAAAGCCCAACTTCAAAAATTATTGGGTAAAGGTTTTATTAGACCAAGTTCCTCTCCTTGGGGTGCTCCGATTCTTTTTGTAAAGAAGAAAGATGATAGCTTTCCTATGTGTATAGACTACAGACAGTTGAATAGGATAACTATTAAGAATAGGTACCCCTCCCTCGTATTTATGACTTATTCGATCAGTTGCAGGGTGCTTGTGTTTTCTCTAAAATTGATTTAGGGTCTGGATATCACCAATTGAAAAAATGAGCGGTAGACGTGCCAAAGACTACTTTTCGAACAAGGTATGGACACTATGAGTTTTTGTAATGTCCTTTGGACTTACAAATGCTCCTGCTACTTTCATGAGTTTGATGAATGGAATATTTAAGCAATACCTAGATCTTTTTGTTATTATTTTTATTGATGATATATTGATCTACTTAAAGAGCAAAAGAGAACATGAAGAGCATCTAACAACTGTTCTAGGGCTGCTAAGGGAGAAGAAAATGTATGCTAAATTCTCTAAGTGTAAGTTTTGGCTTGATTCAGTTTCCTTTTTAGAGCATGTGGTTTCTTAGGATGGAGTTATGGTAGATCCTCAAAATATTGGAGCAGTGAAAAGTTGGTCAAGGCCCACAAATGTCTCAGAGGTAAGGAGTTTCATTGGTTTGGCTAGCTACTACCATCGGTTTGTCAAGGGGTTTGCTTCCATTGCTTCCCAACTGACCAATTTGACCAAGCAGAATGTTCTATTTATATGGTCAAATAAGTGTGAAGAGATTTTCCTGAAACTCAAGACCTTGTTGACTACTGCACTGATTCTTGCCTTGCCGGTAGAAGGTAAGAGTTTTATTATTTATTGTGATGCATCTTATTTTGGTTTAGGTGTAGTTTTAATGCAAAAGAGAAATGTGATTGCTTATGCCTCAAGGCAATTAAAGATGCATGAATGTCACTATCCCACTAATGACTTAGAATTGGTTGTTGTTGTATTTGCATTGAAGCAGTGGAGGCATCATCTATATGGGGTCAAATGTGAAGTATATACAGATCATCGCAGTTTACAACACGTATTCACACAAAAGGACTTGAATTTGAGGTAGAGGATATGGATGGAATTGCTAAAAGACTATGATATCACTATTCTTTATCACCCTGGAAAAGCTAATATTGTGGTTGATGCGTTGAGTAGAAAAGTAGGGAGCATGGAGAGTTTAGCACATTTGTAGGTTTCTAGGTGTCCATTATCTAAAAAGGTCCAAACTTTGGCTAATGACCTTATGAGGCTGGAAGTGACTAAGAATGGTGGACTCTTGTCCTGTATAGAGACAAAATCATCATTTCTTGAAAAGGTTAAAAAAAAAGTAGTTTGATGATGAGAAGCTGAGTCGAATTCATGAGATAGTCTTGTAAGGGAAGGCCAAGGAAGTTATGATTAATGAGGAAGGTATTCTAAAGATTAAGGGGCGAGTATGTGTGCCCTATGTTGATGATTTGATTCAGACTATTCTTGCAGAAGCTCATAGTTTGAGGTACTCCATACATACTGGTGTAACCAAGATGTATCGTGATTTGAGGCAGCATTATTAGTGGAGTAGAATAAAGCATGGCATTGCTGATTTTGTTGCCCAGTGTCCCAATTTCCAGCAAGTAAAGTATGAGCATCAGAGGCCTGGTGGAACTCTTCAAAGAATGTCCATCCCTGAGTGGAAATGAGAAAAGATTATCATGGATTTTGTGGTTGGTCTTCTAAAGACATTGGGTAAGTTTGATTCAATATGGGTGATCGTTGATAGGTTGACCAAGATTGCACACTTTATTCCGATAAAGGTGACTTATAATGCAGAGAAGTTAGCCAAACTCTATATCAGTGAGATTGTTCATTTGCATGGAGTTCCTATTTCCATCATATCAGATAGAGGTATGAAGTTTACTTCTAACTTTTGGAGAACTTTGCAAGCAGAGCTAGGTACTAGATTGGACCTTAGTACTGCATTTCACCCTTAGACCGATGGACAATACGAAAGAACAATTCAAGTATTGGAGGATATGTTTTGTGCATGGGTGATAGATTTTGGTGGTCACTGGGATCGGTTCTTACCTTTGGTAGAGTTTTCGTATAATAATAGCTATCACTTGAGTATTAAAATGGCTTCATTTGAAGCATTATATGGGAGGAGTTGTAGGTCTCCCATTGGTTGGTTTGATGCATTCGAGGTGAGGCCTTAGGGTACTGATCTTCTAAAGGATTCATTGTAAAAAGTAAAATTGATTCAGGAGACGCTTCTAGTAGCACAGAGCAAGCAGAAGGAATATGCAGACCAAAAGGTTAGGGGCATGAAGTTCATGGAGGGAGAGCAAGTCTTGCTAAAGGTTTCTCCCATGAAGGGTGTGGTGAGGTTTGGTAAGTGAGGTAAGCTCAGTCCGAGATATATTGGATTGTTTGAAGTTCTTAAGCACGTGGGAGAGGTGGCCTATGAGTTGGCTTTGCCTCCAGGTTTATCCGGAGTACACCCAGTGTTTCATGTATTTATGATGAAGAAATATCATGGTGATGGAAACTATATTATTCGCTGGGATTTGGTCTTACTTGATGAGAACCTGTCTTATGAGGAAGAGCTTGTAGCTATCCTAAATAAGGAGGTCCGTAAGTTGAGATCAAAGGAGATTGCATCAGTGAAGGTCCAGTGGAAGAATCCTCAAGTTGAGGAGTCCACTTGGGAGAATGAGACAGATATGCGTGAACGATATCCACATATTTTCATTGAGTCAGGTACCCGTTCTTACCCTTGCTTTTATTTTGATCGTTCGAGGCTGAACGATAGGTAAATTATTATTTATTGTAACGACCCTCAAGTTGTTTTGAGGAATAGAGCTTTTTATTACATAAAAGATTTTATTTCATAAATTTTAAAAAGGGTTTTATTTGACCAACTGATAACTTTGATTATTTAGTTAAGGGGTAAGTTTAGAGAATTAAATTAGTTAATGGGTTAAAATGATAATTTAGTTAAAATTCTATACTACGTGTCCTGTATCTATTAAGATAAATTGGTAGAATTTAGTATTGTTAGTACATAATTAGGTTAAAAAAAGAGAAAGCGAGAAGAGAAGTTGGATGAGAAGCATTGCGCCTCACCGCACTTCGTTTCAGGTAAAATTTTGAATTGGTGTTGTCTACGTATATGTATATATTAAATTATAGTGTAGTGATATGTGTGGAAGTAGAAAACATTGATTAGGAAATTGTCAGAGGATCACATGTATTATTATATATTATCTATGAACGAAAATAATGGAATATGAGACAAGATTATTGTTTTGTTTACTTGAATAATGAACATGTGGGTAGACACTTGTCACTTTCTCTATAAAATTTCGGAATTGCACTTTTCCGGTAAACAATTCAATGTAACCTCCCATCTATAAATATGTATGTATACTACTAGATTGTATGGTGGGTTGCTGCAACGGCAACTTCGCCTTCCTGATTCCACTTTAGTATTAAAAAAAGTCTTATAACAGTACATATATTTATAATAAGGGACCAAACCAAAGAGGGCAGATTTGACAACTTACCGACGACCTAATGATAGAAACAAGGATCAATTATTTGGAATCATAGTGGAAATATTGTATATGTTGTTTACTGTAACCTGTACTCTACTGCATCCTTAGTTTAGTACATTTTCGTGTTAGATTTAAGTTTTTGGTATTCTAAAATAGGCAATTAGATATTAGGTATATCGTATTACGTGAATATTCTTAGATATGATATGTGAAGGAATCAACACTTAACTCTAGGCTTGAAATTTAGGAACTAGATTATAAATTTTAGGTGAGTTTTGGGTCTATATTAGATAAATACTAATATGAAGGTTTATGGACTCGTTTACTCATGAATATTATATATATTTGATAGATTCGAAAGGTTTTGAGGTATTGAGAAAAGGGAAAGCACTGGTGGATTAGCTCACTTGACTTCGATTCATCAATTGAAGTAGGCTATGGTTTATTTTATATGTTAGATAGACTCTTAATAGTGACTGATATGCATTGAGTGACGCGGTAAAGTTATTATATGTATTTAATTTATTGTGGTTTGGATTATGAATATGCATTATGATTGGTCTGAAATCCCAAGGCCATGAAATCCATAATCTTGAACTTACTCTAACAAAGTGATGCCTTGAATAAAGAAGGCTTGAAGAAATATTGTTAATGAAGTGGAAAGTAATAAAGAATGATGAATTAAATATAAATGGATTAGGTGTCACGTTCTGAAACGGGAATTATGGGATCGGGTGTCACATTCTGACACGATATATATTGGATCGGATGCCACGTTCCGGCATGATAATAATAAAGAAAAACTTATTAAAATAATTCAATATACTCAATTCCAAAGAAACTATCTCCCAAAATAAGTATGATATGGAGGCCTGAGTCCTCATGTGTATTCTTGATATCGTTGGTTGGTTATGTGCCTATTCTTGTTATTTCCACATGTTAAGTGTTATAGTGATTTTCTGCTATTATTTTATGCATATTGATTTCTATTTTGAGTCGGTCGATGATACCTACTCAGTACATGTTGCTCGTACTGACCCCTACTTGTATTTTCTTATTTTGCTTTGTCGAGTGCAGTAAGTGTTCCAGCTACTTCGACTTGCCCTCAGCTCTATCCAGTCTCCAGCATATCAGATTCTAGGGTGAGTTATCCTCCTAGCCCATGTTAGAATCTCTCGGTCATGAAATAATGTCCTTAATTTTCGGACATAAACTATTGATTCATTTATTTCGGTGTTGACATTCTTAGATTTGGTATTTTGAGATTAGTGTCCTTGTTGTGATGACTTTCAGATTTTGGGGAACATAATGTAATAAACTTAGAAATTATTGGTTATTTCTTGCGTTATGAGTTTGAGCTTTTCATTATTATCGTACTTTATAAGTTGAATTACTAATATAGATTGGGATTTGTACGTTGGTTCACCCACCTAGGAGGGTAAGTGTGGGTGTCACTCACGGCTCATTTTGGGTTGTGACAAAGTACTGCTTCCTTAGCCTCTCCTTTAGTCATTTTGTCTCTGATGAGACACAACTTCTCATCCTTAAACTGATGCTCACAAATCTGATCCATCAAAAAAGAATGGGCCTCGATGAAAACAAGTACACCACCCTCATCTGAAAGCTGTAATCTGACTAGACCATTAGCTAGATGTTGAACATCCCTGTCAAAGGTCGTTCCTCAACTCAAATGGTGGCTAGACTCCCCATACTAGAAATCGTTCTACTCAAGGTGTTAACCACCACATTATCCTTCCCTGAATGATATAAAATGGTCAAGTCATAGTACTTTAGAAACTCAATGCACCTACGTTGCCTCAAGTTCAAATCTGTTTGACTCTATATATATACTGAAGACTCTTATGACCAGTGAAGACCTCACAATGTACACCATACAAGTAATTACTCCACAACTTAAGTACAAAAACCACTGCCACTAATTCTAAGTCATAGATAGGATAGTTCTTCTCATGGGCCTTTAACTGTCTAGAAGCATATGCAATCACTTTCCTCTTTTGCATCAACACACCACCTAAACCAACTCCTGAAGAATCACAATACACCATAAAGTCTACACCTACCTCAGGTAGTGTCAAAATGGGAGCTAAAGTCAACAAAGTCTTTATCTTTTGGAAGCTTGCCTCACACTCATCAGACCAATGGAATGCTACATTCTTCTAAGTTAACCTGGTTAATGGGGCTGCAATGGAAGAAAACCCCTGAACAAACTATCGATAATACCTAGCTAACCCCACCAAATTATACATCCCGGTGGCAAAAGTAGGCCTTGTCTAACCTATGAATGCCTCAACCTTAGTTGGGTCCACTCTAATCTCCTCTTAAGACACCACATGCCCTAAGAATACCACCGAATTAAGCCAAAACTCACACTTGGAGAATTTTACATATAACTTTTCCTCTCTCAACCTCTGTAGCGCTATCCTCAAGTGATGAACATGATCAACTACAATTTTGGAATACACCAAGATGTCATCAACGAATACTATCTCAAAAGAATCCAAATACTAACAAAACATCCTATTCATCAACTCCATGAACATTGCAGGGGCATTAGTCAACCTAAAGGACATCACTAAAAACTCATAGTGGCTATAATGGGTTCAAAAAGCTATCTTAAGGATATATGATGCTCTGATCCTTAGTTGATGATAAGCATGTACCACCACTATCCATGATATCCTCTATAAGCTCTCTGGTGCACCTCGATTTTCCTAGCAAAAGGAAGAAGGCTTGGACCTATCTATTGATTACCTTCAATCTTAAAAAATAAAGATGCTCCTTGAAGCTGATCATACAAGTCATCAATACAGGGAAGAGGGTACTTGTTCTTGACAGTCACCTTTTTTAACTGCCTGTAATCAATAACATCCTCATAACCCATCCTTCTTTTTCACAAAAAAGACTTGGGCACCCTAAGGTGACACGCTAAGGCAAATAAACCCCTTGCCTAACAAATCTTGAAGTTGCTCCTTCAGTTCTTTTAACTCAGCTGGAGCCATTCAATATGGAGGGTTGTAAATGGGCTTAGTGCCCTACTCTAGAGCAATATCAAAGTCAGTATCTCTATCGGGAGGAAATCTTGGAAGATTAGTAGGGAACATGTGGATAAACTCTTCAACTACAAGAATATATTCCATAGAAGGTGGTCCAATACTAGTATCTCGAATGAAAGTTAAGTAAGACAAACACCCCCTATCAATCAATTTCTGAACATGCATGTAGAAGATAACTTTGCTAGGATAAGAACCACTATCACCCTTCCACTCAATCTTCGGTATACTGGCATGGCTTAGGTCACAGTTGTAGCATACCAATTAAGAATAACAGATAAGGAGAAGTCCAATTCATCTCCAAGATAACATCAAAATCTACCATCTCCAGAATAATCATATCTACCCAAGTATATCATACCCAGCCAAAGAAATAAGATAGAATCAATATACTCGATCCACCACTAAAGGCTCACCTACTAGTGTAGAAATATGAATAGGTACTGCATACGGTCACATAATAAATCAAACCCAAATGAAAAGTAGGTAGACACAAAAGAGTAGGTAGATTCAGGATCAAATAACACATATGCAAGCCGATGAAAAACTAGAACAATACCTGTAATAACTATATTTGAAGCCAGGAAAAGCATAGCACTGAGCTCCTCTGCCACCCCCGTTCTAAATAACACCTCGATCTCCACCACACAAAACCAAAGCACCACTATCTGAAGTCCTTCTACCTCTACTAGTTTGGCCCTTACCTCAACCCCTGGCCAGAGAAGCCAAATCTCTAACTGGAGCTACTGAATAAGTACGATGAGGTCCTGAATAAGAATGAAAGGGATAGTGTCAAATTAGGTGGCTTGGATCCCCATACCTAGAATAAGACCTCGATGTAGAGGACTGTGATCCCCCAAATGAACTATTATGGCTATCATGGATAGAATTATGGGACCCTCGAGGCATTTATCCACCCTCGATTATTAGCATAGATGCATGTACTAGATCATGACGCCTGAAAGACCCATCACTTCTATGCGAACCTCTATCTCTTAATGAGATACCAGAAAATGAACTAGTAGTACGGGCCCTTTTAGGGTCCCCGAACTCCTCTCAAACCAGAAACTCTGCCTTGTTGGCAGTACTCACAATGGACTGAAAGGAAGCCCCCTCACGACCTGCTCCGAGTACATACGATTTGATGGAGAAATTCAAACCCCTCACAAACCTGCAGATTTTCTCTACCTCATCAGGAATCAAAGCTAAGGCATGCCAAGATAATTGACAAAAATGAGCCACTTACTCAGTAACAGTCATACCACTCTACCTCAAGTCCTCAAACCGCGATCAACTCTCCTCTTGTACACGAACAACACTAGAGAACACACTTCAATCCATCGGAGGGGATTCAACTGGTTTGGACCTTACATAAGTCCTCCACCACTCTCTGGCTGGTCCACGAAGCTGGAATGCAACAAAATGGACACCACGCTAATCAACCAAACCAACTACCTCTAGCATCTCATGGCATAAAGTCAGAATCTCATTAGCATCCTCACTCCTACCACCCTTAAATTGAGGTGGTTTCATCTTCTGAAATCTCTCATAGCTAAGTTGATCATCTGTTGCCAGAACTATCTCAAGGGTGATCTATGCCCTAATAGCCAGTGCAAAAACCATTGGTGGCTGACCCACCTGATCATGATGAATTGGTCCCAAATGTTGCCCTGAAGTCGGTTCTCTCACTGTTATTTGAGAAACTCTTTATGTGCCTGTCGCACTACCTCCCCCCCTCCTAAAGTGGGGCTCTCAAGCATACCCATCATCCTCAACAGGGTGTCTTGAACCAAAGGTGCAACTGTGGGCTCCAAAGGAATCTGGTCCCTATCAACCTCTATCTATGGCTCTAGAGAAGGCTATAAACCTCTCTAGCCTATCCTTTAACTAGTGTCGCCCCTCAGGCACGTCCTCTCACTGATGCCACTCCACGAGTATGGCCTCTAACTCGACCCCTTCCCCTATCTCTGACTAGGGTCTCAGGAATGACCTTTCTTCTACCCTCGTAAATAGAAAATTCCTAACAATCTTCATTACCTCTCGGAGATACGTACAGACATCTCTGTATCGATCTTCGAGACTCTATTTAGACTTGGCTAATACACATGTGATACCTATAAAACTGGAGCTCTGATACCATCTATCATGACTTAAAAATAGATATGATGGTAGTTGCTCAATCCCACCAAAACAAGTCATCCTAAACCCAATGAGAAATAGAAATAATGTGCAAAAGTAACTAAGTAGAGTAGATAACTAAAAATAAGAATATTCATCAGCTTACATATCATCCAAGGATTGGTTATCACGTGTACAAGCCATTATCAATATAGAAAATTAAAAGAAGTACAAGTTTGAACTATATTTCTTCTTAAATTGAACAAAGCATAAAAGAAATAGAAACAAGAGAGTCTATCAAATGACAACAACTACCTCTTTATCTTTCCTGGGAAGCCTCGGATGATCAAGAAAACTACTCACTGTCCAGGTTCAGAACCTACACAAGTATTTCTGCAAGTGGTGAGTACCAAAAATAATACGCTACCCATCAAGTAAACTAACAAAGCAAGTCCAATAGAATTCACAAAATCCTTTCATTCGAACCAAACTTCCACAACTATAACCTGTATAGAAAATTGGCTCACCCTAGCAATACGTAATACACAATATAAATAGTTTTCACAAAAATCACAGTTTAAAATCATAAGTCACAGCTCACAAGTGATAACATAGTCAATCATAGGAATAACACCATACCACACAAGGATATGCAAGAATGATGTGAAATATTTATACAATAATTACAAGCAAGACCTCGACATCATAACATCACTGGCAAATACCTCAATATCACAACATCGCCAGTAATGACCTCGGCATCATATCATCGCCGAAAACAACCTCTGCATTGCAATATCACTAGAAAAGATCTCAGTATCACAACATCACTAATAATGACCTCGACATCACATCTTAATTGATAAAGACCTCAACCCCAATTTTCACTATCTCACTCATATCAGTATCCAGAACCAATGCACGTATGTGTAACATAGAATGAATGAACATGAGATGAAGTCCACAAATAAATTCACTCATAATCACCAATCATAACAACATGTCTTACTATAGAATTAACATCACTCAACCATAGTTTTAATTCAAGTATTACAACACCACACCAATTCACATTTATATTTAATCACCCTATCTTGTAATATTAAAAATGTTTTATGAATCATTCACCCTATAGACCATTCCCTATTACTCCCCAACACAAATAAAAGAAAGGAAAATTTGGAAATTCTACGAGAATTACAAAATTTTAAAAGTCCACTTGCCTTAGTCAAATCATGATGAATCAAGCACTTGAGCCTTTCCCTTCCTAATAGAATCCATAGCACCACGATCTAGTAAAAAATTAATCAGAATGCCTAAACCACTATATGTCTAGGCTAGATCCAAAAATTCACCCAAACTTGTAATCAAGTTCCTAATCTTGGTGCCAATTAACATGTGTACTCTAATATATTTTTTTCTAATTCCAAGCCTAGGTCTAAGTCTTGATCCTCCAATTACCATGAATTTAATAGTATTCATATAATACATTACATCTAATATTTGATCTCCTATCTAATTTGTCAAATTAGCACCATGTCGCTGCCAATACACTAAGTAGCTAAATAGTAAGGAATCACGATATTCATATTCTTCGAAACCACCACTAAATTTAATCAAGAAAACATAATCAGATAATACATTTTCAATTGATTTCATGAATCATAATAAAATTGTATGTAATTCTTTTTTAGCATTCCAACAAGTAATTGGCATCATTCATGGCCATTTATTGCTCTTGTCCCCCCACCCGCTAAAATTATCCATATTTTCCAATTCTATTCCCCTTTCCTTTCTTTCGTTTTCACAAATTTAATGTAATACTATATACATATGTACACATTCATGAATACAAGAGGGGAGGTATCATGCATGGCCATTTATTTCTCTTGTCCCCCCACCCGCTAAAATTATCCATATTTTCCTATTTTATTCCCCTTTCCTTTCTTTATTTTTCACAAATTTGATGTAATACTATATACATATGTACACATTCATGAATACAATAGGGGAGGGGTTTGATGAACTCATACTTGAAGTCGTTTACGACCTCTTTTCTCTCTCTCTCTTCTTTTTTGAATCTAACTATATATTAACAGCAATAAATTTTACTAACCTAATTTAATAAATAGGGACAAGTAGTATAGTTTATTGTCTTCATTACTAATTTAGTCTACCAATTAAATCAATTATCTAAATTTATTCGTACACTAATTAATCATAGTTATCGGATAGTCTGAAATATCCATGTAACGACCCGAAAATTTTCTAAAACTTCTTATGGTTGATCTTATATGATGTTATACTGGTCATGGTTGAATTTTGGTAGTCATGGGTTGAGTTTAAGTGGCCGAATGCAAAACAGAACTTTTGGTGGCCTAGAGAGGCCGTTTGGGCAGTGTACTTTGAGGAAACATAAATTTTGGTACGGGTTTAACCGTGTGTACTACTACATTCAAATTGAAGCTCTTTGAGTTATATTCACAACGCAACTAGTTTCACTCAATTCGGAGTTCGTATGAGGAAGTTATGGCCAAAACAGTAAGACTGCCCGTAATTCGAAAGACGCTGGAAATAGGCCCTGAAAATGGCCCAAGAATAGGACCACGGACCGTGTGAGGTTCCACGGTCCGTGTGGTGGTCCGTGTGTTAATCCAGTGAGCTCAGGGTGGTCAGGGTCCAACCCCTAGACCAAGTTAAGTCCCACGGACCACCCCACAGTCCGTGAGACTCCAAACAGTCCGTTTGGTGGTCCGTCAAGTGGGGCAGAGAGTTGTACAAGGTGTGGGCTGGTTTCTGGGCCAAGGGTGGCTCCATGGATCAGTACACAGTCCGTGTGAGGCCACACGGACCGTGACCCCCTCCGTGAAGTGATCTAGAAAGTCCCCGAGAAGTTCAAGCCGAAGACGAAACCAAGGCAGAGCTCACGGTCCAGTACACGAACCGTGTACCAGTAAACGGCCCCCTGAAGCCAACCGTATGACACTATTTTTCAGTTACTTATTCCATTTCATTACTGGTTAATTCATAATTTAATTAATTTCTATGCCTCTTTTTGACTTTCTAAGGTTCCCTAAACCCCCCTTAACCTAACCCTAACCCCTTTTCATCCATTCTAAGGCTCCTCATTGATCTTTGAAAATTCCTAAACTCTCTTGACCTTCATTGTTGAAAGCTTGAAGAATTTTGGGGAAGACAATCCTTGCTTGCTTGATTCATCAATTCCTTTGGTAATTGTAAGGTATGTGGGTTTTGATTCAAGGATTTTCTTTCATCCTTGAAGACCCAAGAACCCTACTCTTTAAATTTTGATTTTAAGATTCCTTAAGTTATGGGTTCTTTAAATTTTGAAGTATTTAGTTGATTGGGGTTATGTGTTGTAGATTTTAGGTGATTTAATCATGATTTAAGTTTGAATTTTATGAATGTTCATGGAAACTCTTGAAGGATCAATGTACATGTCCCTTTATGATTTAATTATACATGGGTAATTTGTATTATGCTTTAAACATGGAATTTCTCATGATTTATGTTGAATTACCTTTTAAATTATGAATTTAAGTTTGAATTCTCATACCCATGCTATTCATATTATTCGTCATAGCATTGCATGCATGATTCATGGTTTATGATGAAAGTTTTGATGTGGACTAAGTCCCAAACGTGTCTATGACTATGATTTTGAACAAGTATGAGTTAAGGCTAAGTTGTGATCACACTAAGTCTATGTTATGGCTCTTTGAGCAACATGGGTGTTTATACCACTATGATTTGACAAGCATGATATGTATGGAGCTACTCTTATGCATAAGGTATGACATGAAAGTTGTTTGGCTTTTTAGCCCATGATGCATGACTATAACTATGTTCAACTCTTGTTAAGTACGCATAAGAGTATTTGAAAGTATGTTTGACTCCCAAGCCCAAGTATGCATGTTTTGAAGTCCAAGTGTAAAATTTCATTTTGAAAGCATGTATATGTATTCTTGTGGGATATGGATTTAAAACCGAGGGATTGGAGGCAGGGAGGGCTATCTTCACAAGGTCCATACTCGTTTTCGTCAAACTATGTGCCTACATAGTATGATATGTCATGTTATGTAAATCCTTCCGAAATGGGAGACCCGTAAGGAAGGTGGCCATCACATCGAAATGGGAGACCCGTAAGGTGTGGTGTGATCTACCCTTGGCAAGTAGACACCCTCATTTCGATGTGGGGGCCTGGCATCGGGAGTTCATGTAATAACTCGCATGGATTATGCTTTCGGTCATGGTTCCATCTTTGTCACGACCCGGATAGGGGCCTAGATGTGACATGGCGAAAGAGAACTCGAACGTCCCCGATCAAGCCATCATAGCATCATTACACACATCATCGATTCGAAAGCGCGGAAGCTAAACACATAACACATGCATAAGCTCTAAGGGAATCGAGGCTTTGGACTCAAGCTGTGGGAATGTTGTCGGGAATAGGATAAGCATGGATTCACATAACACATAGCAATTATCTCTAAGGGGACGGGTAAGTAGGATTTAAGCTATGGGGGGAGCACACCGGGATTATGGAATTTTTCACATAAGCACATAGTCGATCACAATTCCCAACATTCAAGTCTCAAGCATAATCAATAACAATAGCTCATATTTTTTTATTACAAAAAGTAATTCATGAAGGTCATGGCTCAACATAGCTCAAATAAGTCCAAGGCAATTAGCCCCTTTTTGCACAAATTAGCCAAAGGTTGAATTTTTTACCCTTTTTCTCTTTACTTTTTGGAAAAATCACCCCACATATATATCTAAGAGTATATATTACAGTCTTTAAATCTACTATTGAATAATTACTACTAATAAAGTATTTATTACAAGTTATAACAGTTCTATTTTGATTTAAATAATATTTAAATTTTATTTTTAAGTATAAAATAATAAATATAATAATTATGAAAGAGAAAAATGATGATTTATTCTTTTTTGTATCAATCCATTGCTATAATCTAGGGATTGTATTGTCATTTATGAAGCTTCTCTAAATTCCCAGGCCTCCAAAATCTCTCAAAACTATTTTTCTCTTTCTCGTTCTTCCATCTTTCTTTTACAGAATTTGAATTATTTTTCTCTTTCCAACTCTTCCATCTTTCATCTTTCATCTTCCTACACTCGTTCATCTCTCCTTCATTACCCACAATTATCCATAGAACGCCATGAATAAGAATCAAAAAGCTACGTCCACGCATTTCAAAAGAGCATGCTCCTGACATTTCCAAGTATCAAAGGTCAAGATAAAGAAAACCAGTTGCAAGACAGATGACATCTTATGACATCCTGATATCTTTTATCTTTTGTATTTTGGTTTAAATGTTGGATAATGCTATTTTATATTTTTGTCGCTATTCAAATTCAGTTTTGTTACTCTTACTATTAACTATTAAACTGAGCACTTCTGGTTTAAATGTTGAATAATTTAGTACATTCTAATCACAATAAGTTGTATATCTTTTTACATTGTGCCTTTTCTTTTTCAATATTTTTAAATTTGAAATGAGATTGATATAATCTTTCAATGAATATTATGTACCATACATCCTGGTACTATTGATGTGAACTTAGTGCGAAATTTGGTATATTATGATTGATGTGAATTTGATATATATATATGTTGTGTCTACTATTTGTACTATTTGGATTTAAAGTTTAATTGTGTTTAGTACTTATTCAAAACTAGTATGAAATTGATATAAATTTGAATTTTTTTATACTTGGCATGAACTTTACATAATTTAAAAGTTTCACTAGTGTATTTAATTGGTATCCAATTATTGATTCTGATTATACACTAGTTTAGTGGATACCAAATTTTATACCACATACTAGACATATAATATACCAAATGCATATCCTCGTAAACTATTTGAATTCATTTAAAATTGTATTCTAGTATACATACCAAAATTTATACATATAATGAATTGAATGAATTTATAATTTACGCTTAAAAATTTTGAATCTTATTCATTGAAAAATCAACCATATACTATATTTATATCTACAAAAAATACTAAATGAATATATCTGTATACCATATTTATACCTAGAAAATACTAAATGAATATAATTTACTTGATAGCATTTATCGAATATAACACTTACTA
>JBCEWC010009831.1:0-18298 GCA_038996855.1 Solanum aculeatissimum
TAAATAGAAGCCATCTTAGCATATATATCAAATACAGCACCTATACGAAATTCAAGAGGGTCTCCTTTCCCAATATTCGTATCAAATATTTTGTCATTCTCCTTCAGCTTGGCAGTATACCGTATACCAACCTGTTCAGTGGCAGAATGTCATTATTAATGCAGTGTACTCGACAAGTTCATCAAAGAGGAGAAGCTTAAATTATGGTCGACTTAATTGTAAAGTTATACCATGAGCACAATTTGATTTATCCTCAATTTATACTAAAATGTTCCCAGGCACTTCTACCAAGGCAAGGCAACCTTCTGAACATAGGAGACCCCCTTTTCTGGGTCCTCAGGTCCCCTTTTCTGTTGGTATTCGACCGCCGGAAACTACACCTCCGCCTCTTTTTCTTCATAACTATTACCCTCGACTCCCACCTCCTTCCATCCTATGGAGAATCAAATCTACTTCAGGCAAGGGGGAAAAGCTTATGATTTGACAATGTCTAGATCTGCGGCTGAAATATAGTAGTATTGGGTGGAAAGCAAGGCTTTTATATGATTATCGTTCCAAGTAGGGGAGCACTTTTGTGGCTATGCAAAAAGTTATGAGAAGCCTCGGAAGTCGGAACTTAGAGGGAAAAGCTTTATATCCTGGAAGTGCAGAGATGTTTCCTCCTACATTTATTGCTCTCTCAAATTCAATAAATATGGTAGATTTATTTCTGTAATTAAAGTTAATGGACTGGACAGAACAATTATTATCATTCCAGTTATGACGGCTGGGGATCACTTGCTGTAAAAATTGATCGCTTTGTTAATAGAGGTGCAGGAGCACAAGGGGTTACACACCAATCTCTGGAGGGGAAGGGAGCTTCAAAGATGCTTTACACAGAAACAAATGGAATTTAGGAGAAAGGGATGCTGAAAACAACAAACAGGGGACTTAACTTTCATCTTCATCCACTACTGATAACAATCTTCTTTGTAGATGCTTGGTAGGAAGCTTCCCAAACAGTGATAAAATCCCCATTCGAAACGACATAATGGGCTCAGCAGATGTAAAGATGAGTGAAGAATTTCCAGGTGTATGACATGAATGGCACTCCTTTCCTGTTCGAATTCAACAGCAAGGAGGCAAAACATATCTTGCAGGGTGATTGGAACAGGCAAGGGTACAAATTACTGATCAAGTGGTACCCTTTCTCCGGAACCTTCCCAGAACAGAGAGTATCAATGGTACTGGATCAGAGTTCTTGGGCTACCCCTCCATTTATGGTCCACTAGCGTAATGAAGGAGATTGAGGAAAAATGCCGTGGGTGGCTGACTAGAGAACAAAGATGAACAGAGTTTAAAAAACATCTCCGATGGGCTCACATTCGACTCAGAGGGCCTAGAGAACAGATCCCAAATTTGGCGAAGATAGTCGACGGAGAATGGGTGTTCCTGCTGCTGGAATGGGTTGAATCACCGGCGAGATATAGAAGAACGGGGTGGGTGGGTGCGACAGTCAAGGTGCCAGCAGCGCGCAAAGAAAGGACCCGACAACCAGTTCATCCCTTCACAGATTTCATAAACTTCCTTGATGATAATAACTCCATCTCTCCTCTATTCACAGAGCATAAGTGGGATAGAAGAACTCATGCAACCACCAGTTTAAGAGGAAGATAATGCCTCCATGGATATACAACTTCCAATTCCCGGAGAACTTAAAAGAGTGTGTGTGTGTGTGTGTTTTCAAGGGACCAATTGTATTTCTATTAAGCAAAACTTAAAGACACCCCAAAAAGGAGCAAAGTTGAGAACTTAAGAGTTGTTATAAACAAAGTTGCGATGGCAGTAGCAATAGGGTGGAAGAGAGAATGAGCAGTTTTGAAGACAGGATGCCAATCAGGAAGTACTAAGACAGTGGTCACGTGACAATTCTTGATGAACCCACTCCTCTACAAATTGACGAGTCTTTCGCCTATGAGGAGCTAGAAGACAAAGCAACTCTATGGACTCACTCTAATGTGTTCAAATTAAGTCAACTTTTTGGGGCGAGTTTCACAGGCTGCGAAATGATTGTTCTTACTATGTTCCTGAGGATTAATCAAAAAAGGCTCCTACCAATTATGTCATCAATGTGAGAAGGGTGAATTTCAAGGGGGACGGGTGACGGGAATGAGAAGGAAGAGGAGAATAACCAGTTATGTCATTCTTTCTTGGAATGTGAGGTTTAAATGAGGTGGACAAGAGAAGGTTGTCAGGGAAGCTGATATACAGGTGTTGGTGGAAACTAAAATAAAGGAGACAGGGGCTGAAGTAATCTAGAAGGAGCTATGGTGGGAGCTGGCAACTGTTAGGAGCATGTATGATGAGTCTTCAATGGTGTCTGGTGACTTCAATGTCACTAGGTATCCCATTGACAGGATAGATTACAGGGGCTACGACAGAAGACTCAGAATGGATAAATGACAGAGAGCTCATTGATCCCCTTTATTTGGAGGATTTTACACTGGGAGGGAAAATCATAAAACCTCTAGGATTGACAGGTACCTATATTGCTCTTTATGGGAAGAACAGTTCCTCCAAATCAAGCAGAACCAGCTCCCAAAGATGATATCTGATCACTAACCAGTCATGCTAGTCGGTGGAGACTGGAATTTTAAGAATTCCTACTTTAAGTTTGAACAGTTGGGGATGGGGGTGGAAGGGTTCAGAAGAAAAATGGAGAACTGGTGGACCTCTTTTTAAGTAACAGGTACACCCACATTTATACTAGTTTGTAAGCTGAAAATGCTTAAGGAGAAGCTAAAAGAGTGGAGTGAGGAGAATGGGGGAAACTGAAAGCAAAGAATGGAGGAGATCCTAAATACATCTACACTAGAATCCACACAAGACCAGAGGAGCTTAACTGAGGAGGATATGTTGCAGAAAGTTCACCTGGTAATGGAACTTGAGGAAAATTTTAAGATTGAACATCCCGTTAACTTTCTCAAAAAAAAAAAAAGATTGAACATATAACCTGGAGACGGAGATCCAGGATTCAATGGCTGAAGACTGGGGATAAGAATACTAAATACTTCCACAGAATGGCCATAGCACATAAAAGGTTTAATCTATTGACGTCCTACAGATAGATGACAACACCATCAATGACCTTGAAGGCATAAAATCACACATCCAAGACTTCTATTTATCTGTAAGACATCTATTTATCTGTATAAAGAAACAGAAAATTGGAGGCCTGATTTCATTATGCAGGACACCCCAGTTATCAGTGGGGAGGAGCAGGTTTGGATGCAAATGGAGTTTGAAGAACAGGAAGTTCTAAATGCTTTCAAAATATGTGCAAGAGACAAAACCCCTGAACCTGATCATTTTCCAATGTGTTTCTACCAAACCTACAGGATGTTTATGAAAGAGGATATTATGAACACTATCCAACATTTCCGCTCTCACCGAGTCCTTGAAAAAGCTTCAATCCCACTCATTCCTGAGAAAACTGGTCCAGTGGAGCTAAGGGATTACAAAAGAATCAGTCCAACTAGTGGGATGTACAAAATCACAGCGAAGACTTTGAAGAAAGACTGAAGAGGGTTATTGACTCATTGGTCAACAAACATGAAATGGCTTTTATCAAAGGGAGACGAACAATGAATGCAGTACTCATTGCTAGTTAATGTCTGAGCACCAGACTAAAAGTAGATGCCCCAGCAGAGATGGCAATGGGGCGGTGCGGGTGCAGGGTGCAGGGTGCGGTGGGTTTAGACATGTGCAGGGCAGGGCAAAATAAAGAAAAATAGTGATTCTGTGTGGTGCCGGTGCAGGTTTTACAACTTCTGACTATCTCTAATTTCTTTTAACTTCATTCTTCCTCTTTTGCCAATGCTCCATCTCTTATTTATGTGCCATTGTTATTAGACTTTTTATGAGTGAACTTTGTATCTGGAATAGTCGATCATAGTTAAAAAAAAAATTAATCCAATTATATCTGAAAGGAAAACTTTGGGGAAGATCAAGTAGAGACTAAGAACTATGTATCTAAGGTAATTTCATGTTGCTATTAAAACTAGCTGACTTTGGTTATTTATATGATGCATTCTTAATGATTATTTATTCTGGAAATTTTAATGGTTTAAATTAAATTAATTATGAAATGGTTATGCATCTTTCTGTTCAAGTAGTTCATGATGTAAGAGTTATAATATGAATGCAACTTTCGTGAAAATTAAGGGGGGAGGGGGGTACAGGATGGGCGTGGGGCGGGGCGGGTTGAAATTTGCGGGTTAGGACAGAACCCACACCACACCATTGCCATCCCTATGCCCCAGACATAATGTGCAAACTGGATCTAGAGAAAGCATATGATTATGGGAACTGGATTTTCGGCTAGCCATCCTTAGGCAGATGGGATCTGATGACAAACGATTAATATGGATTTCATTTTGTATTAAAACTGTCAGGTTCTCCAATACCTGTAAGTGGAGAACCTGTGAGCTTTTTCCTTCAAAAAGGGGGCTTAGGATGATCGTTAGTCCCTTTTCCTAATACTCATGGTGGTCATGGAGGGCCTTAACAGTATGATGAAGAGAGCCATAAACAACAGTTGGATCAAGGGCTTTAAAATCAATAATAGAGTTTGAGCAGAGATGGAAGTCTGTCAATTGCTTTATGCAGATGATACTACCGTTTTTTGTGAGGCTAGGGCAGATCAGATCAGCTCCATCGGGGTCATCTTGATTGTCTTGAAGCTGTATTTGATCAAAGAGTTAACGGGAGGAAGAGTAGCCTTGATCCCATTAAAAATATGGATACCATCCATATTTTGGTCAACATTTTTGGGTGTAGAGCGGACAACTTGCCAACAAAATATCGGTGAATGCCTAGGAAAAGACGCAAAGATCTGGAAATATGAGATTGCAAAGTGGAGAAGACTGGGGAGAAATACGCAAACTGGAAAGCACAGTACCTTCCACTAGGAGGTAGGGTCATTCTTATCAATAGTGTGTTAGATTCTTTACCTACTTATGCAACGTCACTTTTCCCTATTCCAGCTATAAGTTCTCATAGGTAGTGGTTCTCATTTAGTGCATTGGGAAGTGGTTCAGCTGGATAAAAGGTGAGGTGGGTCGGGTAACAGGGATTTAAAGAGGCAAAAAATGGTCCACTGATGAAATGGATATGGAGAGCCAATGGGGAACAAGAGACTCTTTGGAACGAAGTGGCGACGAGCAAATAAGGCCAGACAGACCACTGGTGTGCTGATAATGTCACTGGCAGCTATGGAACCTCAGTGTGGAGAACTATCATAAACCTTTGGCCCAAGTTGTCTGAAACATAAATTATAAGGTGGGGAACTGGGAGCAAAATACTTTTCTGGGCTGATCATGGATGTGTCAGGGGATTCGAAGGCAAACATACCCAGATCTTTTCTATATATGTTTTGCCCCTAATGTCTCACTATCTTATAGTTCCTCACCCCACAAGGCTGAGATATCACCCTCAGAAGACATCTAAATGATTCGGAATTGAGCAGATGTTGTGGAGTTGATGAAGGACCTCTAAAAGGCTTCAGTGGTACCACTACAGACCATGATACTATTACATGGAAGCATGGCAGGGATAGACTATTCTCAGTTAGAAGAAGCTACAAGAGGGAAGCAGTGATGCAACCTCAGATCACACCAGGTTCCAGGAAACAGGTTTGGGGGTACATGACACCAAAGCAAAATGCTTCATTTCGATGGTTGCCAGGAGGGTCTGCCTACACATGAAGTATTGCAGAAGAGAAAGTTTCACGTTGCTTCTAGGTGCTTTCTCTGCATTGAGAAAAGAGAGACCAACAACCACCTCTTCCTGCATTGTAAATTCACTTCCCAATTATGGTCTTTGTTCCTCTAACTAACAGAGCTTAAACGGACAATGCCTAAACACACAGCAGATCTCTTTAGGTGCTGCATCAGGAAGGGGGCAGTAAGAGTCAACAGAAATGGTGGAGATTGATTCCACCTTGTATGACAATATGGAAGGAGAGAAATGGAAGATGGTTTGGAGACAGGATACACAGCATACGGAAAGTCAAAGATAGATGCATTGCCACCTTTTATTTTCGGTGTGAGGAAACTTGTATAGAGAAAAGCAGAACAGTTGGTAGGTATTTTAAGATCTTTGTAAGTAATCTAGGTACCAAACAATTGCTTGAAGGTCTCCAGCATAGGAATACAACTTTACCAGATTCAAACAAAAAAACTATTAATTTCTGCTTTACTTACCATGGAACAGCATATTGAGAGAACAATCAATTATCAAAAAGGAAAACCAAACCTTAAATCCTGCGCGAGCTTTTCTGGCACCTGGCTCGCCCTTAGACAACTCCTCTATGACCAATCCAGGTACAAAGGACTTCACAAGGGAAGGCTTATCTTGTTCTACCTCTGCTTTGCCATCTTGTTGACTTTTCTTCTTCTTGTCCTTTCTCTTTTTCTTCTTATCTGAGATCAATAGGGTTGGAAGTGTAGATGAGAAGAAATAACGCATAATAAAATAGATCTAAGTTGGGCGTATGTATTCAGTAAGTCATCTGTAGTTTATTTGTCAAATTTCAGCATATTTTGTAGAATCTACAACGAGCACTCATACTCATGTCGCTCCTCTTTAAGGCGGATAAATCAAGGCAAAAAAGTGATCAGCATATGAATAGATGAAATACAGCTTAAATAACAAAGAACCAAATAACTTCCAAGACAAAATTAGATATTAGTGAACATAATGATTACGAGGATAAGATTGTGATGGAAGCCAGTGCTTAAATGGGCTTGAATTGATAATGGTAAAGAAGAAATTTTGGCATCACATTATATATATAAAGAGAATACTACATCCGAGCTATAGAACCAAAGTCTGTTAGGATGAATTGACATTTGACTTTTGTATGTTCCAAAGTTGCAGAGCAAAGAGTTTACCTTCCCTAGATAAAAATTTCTTAACCCTGCAAAAAGACACCTTTCTGGTTCCATTGATTCCATCCCATACCAATGCTTGAAAAGTCTGTAATGCCTCAGCATCAGCATCAGCAACATCGTGGGCTGTGAAGGTGAAATAATACCAGGTCCCAGAAGCAGAGGATATATTGACATTCAAAATTTCCTCGAAAGCGTACATTTTATCCTAAATAAAAGACACAGCCACACAATCTATCTATATTAGCTTTGATATAACCATTTTGAACAAGGCGGGAAGCACTTACATTCTTTGCATTGAAATCATGAATTGCCAAGTTGCAGAGCTCACTGCATTCTTCTTTTATCTCTGGAATCCTCAGGTGATGAAAATATGGGACAATTCCAGCCGTAAAAGAAGTACCCGGGTAGACAGAGATATCAAAACCCTATGGCCACCACCAAAAGTAACGTCAATTACAAGTAGAAACCCACAAATTAAACATAGAATAAACTAATTACCTCGCTCTCATCCCACTCCTTGTAATACTGCTTCCATATCTTGCGATCTGCCTTACCCTCCAAAATTTCAAAAGCAGGATCATCGGAATCGTAGTCTATAGAATAATCGCTTTCCGCAGAATCATCCGAGTCCTCGACTATATCGGCTTCGCTCAACTCTCGTTTCCTCCCGCCACAAGGAACTTCGCAAGGGATCTCCGGTTTCGCCATCGCAACACAATTTGATTTTAGCCCTAATTCACAAAAACCTTTTTCCCTGTTTACCTCCCTTCTGGTGAAACTAGTGGCCAAGACCCTGATAAAATTTCGAAATGAATAATTTTAATATATTTTTAATTATTTGAATTTATAATAATTTCAAGTAGTTTTTACTTGCTTATACAGTTTTGAGTTATGGGTAGCAAAACAATATGGTTGGTATATTAGATACTTGATACCTTGTCAAGTTATCAATATAAAAATAGTTTCATACTTGATATAAAATGTTGATACCTTGTCACATTATTTTAGACACCTTTTACCTGTACAGTAGATTTGTATTACAATATAGTTTATTTATAACCTGTTTCAGTGCCTTTATTTAAATGTATTTCTTTCGTATTGTAGCACATTGATGTTATCTTCTATTACATCCAGAAGAAATTGAAGAACCAGTTCAACAATCATTATAGATACACTACAACAAACTGTTTATCAAGAACCAAATAGTCATTGTCCACTCGAGGTATTACGACTTTCCAGAAGATGACAACACAAGCACTTAAGAAGCTCTCAGACGTGCATCTGTTGTATCTAAGATAGAAAGGTCACTAATGAACATAATTAATGGAGATTGCATACCTGTTGGATTACCATGACATCTAGTAGACAAAGTATATATCCCGGTGAACTGCGAAGGTGATTTTCATTGGGTGTTGGCTGTAGTTTCATTGAAAGAGAGATTGATATGTGTGTATGATTTTACTGCTGGTTCAAGGCGGAGACGTCCCTCTACAGAGATTCAAAAAATAGATTTACTGTTGACTACGTACTTGTATGATGCATACAAGGACAAGTCAACCAGGGAGATGATTGGTCAACAAATTCCCTTTAAAGTTGAATTTGTTCAAGGCATAACTCATCAAGATAGTGAAAGTCTGTAAGTTAATTTATAATTATGATTTTTATTTTTTTATGGAATTACATTAATTATCAACATAATCGTTTTGCAGGGACTGTGGTGTTTTTGTCGCTGCCTACGCAGAATACTTAAGTGATGGGATTCCATTCCCAATAGATGCAATGGACGTAAATTATCTTCGGAGGAGATACGCCACCTTGCTATGGAAATATGGCAGCGACAAGGCTTGTGAAGGCTATATTAGCGAGAACAACGATCCGCCTAGGCCTAGGGATGTGTTCATACAGCCCGACATAGATCAAATGGTTGATATTTCATAGTTTTTTCAGATTACACCTTATTTTTTGTTTCTGAAAAGCCAGCTAAAACATTAAGTTGGCATTCTCTGTTTTATCTTTTGTTCGGACCAGTTTATCCATTTTTGATCACTGTTATCGATTACTACAATTTAAATATTATCCTATATTTACAACACAATATGATTTTATTTATAAATGTTAATTAATATTTTTAACATAGAAATCCATGCACAAGATACCTGAACAATGTTTGTTCAATTAATATTGTATCATCAAGTATCACATTATCATTTTCCACATCTATGATATATATGATCTTCTTATGTGAAACATACAATATAATATATTTGGGTATCAAGTTACATATATTTTGAAAACAATTGCAGCATCAAGTTTATGTTTTTTTGTGTTTCTATATAATAGATACCTTAAAAAAAATTAATTATTTGGGATTTTAACACATATTTAATGATTTATATACTCACCAACTTACTTACAAATCACACCGACACAAGTTTTCTTTCTTTGATATAAATTCAATTTCATTATTTGAAATTAGTTGATAGAACTATACAGTTGATACGTAAGTCCGAACGCACACTACAACGAAATCAATGATGAATCTATTCATTGCAATCTCAATAAAACTAATAAAAAAATTACAATACTTATTCAATAATCATTTCCATAATTATTCAACAAGTGATTAGCAATATGGATGCATGCTAGTTACATTTTTGCTCTTCAAAATAGCCACCGCGTGTGAACAACGTATTTCATCAAGTTGAAACCTCCCACAACTGCATCTTTTTCTTTCGAGGCAAACAACATATCTTCTACCAAAATCATAAACTGAAAAAATATACTCGGAAGAAGGAACAACCTGTCATTTAAGTTTTCAAAAAGAGAAATATTAGTCAATTCATTTATTTATTAAGAATATTAAACCCATCAAATTGAACAAATTATCACTAGTGTATTATGGTTCCTCCTACTTACTATCTATTCATTAGAATTTTCATTTTTTCAACTAACTATACTATTTTTTTAATATCTAAAATTTTGATAGATACATCAGAGAATGAAATAAGACAAGTACTGATACGTACCTTCATTCTCAAACATTTAATGGTATTCTCAATCAAAATATCTGAAGTCTTTTCCCTGTTTTTGCAATTCCAAGTCCCAAATAAAATTCTAGCCTCCTCCAAGAAATCAATAATTGGTAGCTGTCTTGCATTAACAAGACACCCATTTATACATTCGGCAATGTTTGATGTCATCATCCTTCCCCTGTTAACCATTGCGTGTACGCGTGACCACTTCTCATACCCAACATTCTGTAGATAGTCTTTCACCCTATAATCAATCTTTTCAACCTTTGCCATTATTCTATCAAAATTCTCCATTCGATAACACTTTGTCATGGAGTAGTACATGTCACTTAGCGTGTCTCTGCTCTTCCTAAAATTTGTGCAGACATTTTTCCAAACATGTCATATGCATGCGTAATGAGGGACCTTGGAAAAAATATTACTTACGCTTTTAATGATACTTTCATTCCTATTCGACACAACACACATATTTTGTCTTTCACCAAAAGCCTTTTTGAACTGATTGAAGAACCATGACCATGAAGCGTCATTTTCTGTGTCAACCACACCGTATGCTAGTGGCAATATGCAACCTAAATTTCATGAAGAAGTGACAACAAACGCAATTTATGGTTGATTAGAAAATTAACAAATATGTGATTAAAACATTAAATTGGTTTCTTAATTGTAAACAAACACAACATCATTTGATACCTGCACCATCGAGGTTTCTTAATGAATTATCCCTCTGTCCCATTTTCTGTGACGTCCTTTTTTTTAGTCGATCCCAAAAAGAATATCATTTTACTATATTTAGAAATAATTTAACTTTAATATATTTTTTTTCTTTGATGAAATGAATCTCATTCATTCAAATATCTAGAGATTGTTTTACATCACAGTTTTCAAAAGTCTTTATTTCTTTTCTTCTCAAACACTGTGTCAAATCAAAGAGTACCGCATAAAATGAAATGAAGATAGCATTTAAATTATTGTTGTAAGAATAATCTATTTTATATAACTTTTAAATATAAATTTCTCTACACTGCATAAAATGAAACGAAGATAGCATTTAAATTATTGTTGTAAGAATAATCTATTTTATATAACTTTTAAATATAAATTTCTTTACACTGTGCCGAATTATGTTTTTAACTATAATAGGAGTAATATTTTTCATTAAGTTTTAAATAAGGAATTTGTATTTCACCCAAAGAATAGAAATTGCTTTTGGGGCTGATATATTTGTGTTGAGGTTCTTTCGAAAAAAACTTCTCTATCTCTATAAGATAGTGGTAAGGTCTACGTACATTTTACTCTTCCGACCCCAATTATGCGATTTCACGGGATAAGTTGTTGTTGTTGTAATCTTAGTAACACTAATTATGGTACATTCACTAGAATATTTTTGAAAAATACTATATTGTAAGAACTCAAATCCTACTAAATGAACAAATATTACTAGTATAGCCTAAGGAAAACATGATCAATATCCAAATGCTTTTGGTCTTTCAACTGAAATTGTTCATGCAACAATCTCAACGCGAACAGGAGGAGCAGGAGTTCACTTTAGGGGCCAAATCTATTAGAAAAATAACAATTATAGGATTCTGTGTAACGAAAAAATAATTTTTGTCATATGGAAGTAGGAGTACCAACATATACCAGCTCAACTTCAATTATCAGCCATGAATTGGGTGGCACAATGCCACCATCACCTTTATTTATCTCCATACCTGGAAGGGGAAAAAAGGACCATTGTTCAATTGTACATGGTTAACCAAAAACTGGGAAAACAAGTTTGATGATTATACGCGATATTGCAAACAGAATAGCAACTCACATGCATATGTTATACCCTAAGTATGGTGGGATTATTGTTATTCTTCTTTTGTCCCCAACGCGCATACCTGATAGTGTAGGACATACAACATAAGTTAGTCGAAAACACAGGAAATGTAACCTCTAAAATCAGAGAAACGATCAGTTGAGTCATCCAGAGTAGATTACCAATTACACCATATTCCCAACCACGTACAACTTGACCAGAAGCTGCAAGAACAAACACGTAAAGCTTAACACATCGAAATAAATAGAAGCCAATTTCTCACACATCAAACACATACAGCACCTAAACGAAATTCGAGAGGGCCTTCTTTCCCAATATTGGTGTCGAATATTTTGTCATTCTCCATCAGCTTGCAGGTATAACGTACACTAATCTGTTCAGTGGCAGAACGTCATTACAATAATCATTAGTTTCCATGGAAAGTACAGAAGGAACAGCAGAGTGAGAGAACAATCAATTGCAATAATCAAGAAAGAAAACCAGACCTGAAATCCCACATGAGCTTTTTTCCCACGCGGCTTGCCTTTAGACAACTCCTCTATGACCAATCCAGGTTCAAAACACTTCACAAGACGAGGCTTATCTTGTTCAACTTTTGCTTTGCCATCCTGATGAATTTTCTTCTTCTTTTTCTTCTATTCTGAGACTAATAGTGTTGGAAGTGTAGGTGAGAAGAAATAACGCATTCTAAAATAGATCTAAGTTGGGTATATGTATTCAACATTTAGGAGAGAAGAGTCGAAATGCTCCTCTACTTTCGTTTATCATCAAAAAGTTCTCTCTACTTATACTATAGGGTCAAATATGCTCCTGCCGTTACCAAAGTATGCAAAATGCTCCTATTTTGGATGAAACCCCCAAACCAAACAACATTACCCGATTTCCCCTAAATAAGCCACTCCTTCGTTTAACCTGACCCGACTCACTAAACCAAATAACGCATGTCAAATTAAACCACAATAATAGAATACTACATACATCCTATAGAACCAGAGTAAAGTCAGTTAGGATCAATTAAGACTCTGTTTTTCGCGTCTTTTGGAGAGAGTTTACCGTCATTAGTTACAAATTTCTTAGGCCTGCAAAAATGCACTCTGATGGTTTCATCGAATCCATGCCACACAGCTGCTTGAAAAGTCTTTATTGCATCGACATCAACAGTAGTATCTCTGGCTTTAAAGGTGAAATAATACCATATCCCAGCAGCATACGATGCATTTACGTTCACAATTTCCTCAAACACGTACATTTTATCATCCTAAATATATAGACGACAGCCATAAATCATCCATTACAATCTACACATAACTTTGATACAACCATTTCAAACGAAAAGAAGGAACAAGACAAGCACTTACATTCTTTAAATTGAAATCATCAACTGCCAATTTGCACAGCTCAGTGTATTCCTGTTTTTTCTTTGGATTCGTCAGGTGATCATGAAGTTGCACAATGCCAGCCATAAAAGAAGTACCCGGGTGGACAGAGATATCAAAACCCTGTTGAAACCAAAAGTAACTAGTAGAATACCATGAATATGAAAAAAGTAAAAGCATACACTAATGTACACAACGACGCAAGCTCATGATCAATAAACTGGATTGAGAACTATGAAATCTCAAAAGTTATTCGATACTTGTTCTAGTCGAAGCTAAGGTACCTACCAAGTGCAATAATAACTCATTTAGCCTAGCAAAGCCAAGCTCGTGAGAAGTCAAAAGTGTTTATTTTAATTAATTGAGTTGTTTGAAGTAGTAGCAGAAGCATTTTCCCATAAGCTTTGGACCAAATATTATGCTCTAATATTTACAAAAGGTGTTTTATATGCCATATTAATAATACAACAACAACATATATGCAGTAAAATCCCAAAAGTGGAGTTTGGGAGGATAAAATGTACGCAAACCTTATCACTACCTCATAGAGATAGAGAGGTTATTTCCGAAGGACCCTCATCTCAAAAAAGATGACATAACAATACAACAACAATATACCCAGTGAAATCCCACAAGTGGGGTGGGGAGGGTAAAATGTATGCAAACCTTACCACTATCTCAAAGGTAGAGAGGTTGTTTCCTGAAAACCCTCGTCTCAAAAATCCATAGGCAGAATAAACTAGATGTGAAAAATGGGAAAGGAAAAGAAAAGAAAACTGGAAGAACAACTAATAACGAAAAATATGATCGTGTGTAAACACGATAAAAATCAATGCAGTTATCGCTTGCCTTCGAGCCCAAAAGTAACTTCTTTCTTTTTTTCCCACCATTTTTGTTTAATTTTTTTGGTAAATAAAGCTAATCAATGCGAAATCTGAAGTGGGTCTGCTCTGAAATTTGAATACAGTTTGATATTAGCAGTGAATTTGTGTTAATCTATCAAATTCTTGGGTAGAGTTAGTTACCATAAGCTTGTTATATTTATCCTTACAACTGCAGTATTCCTGTTATTTAAGCTCCCATTTTGGCCATAGTTGTGGAAGTAGAATCTTGAAAATTCGAGTTTTTGAGGTGTGATTTTTTTAATTTGAAGTTGTGTTTGGATATGTATTTTAATGCAAATAAATTTGAAGTTTTGTTAGTGAAGTTCAAGTTAGTTTTTGGAAGTTGAAAATATTTGAGGATTAGTTTTCAAATTTTGATCAAATTTCACGGCCAAATAGATATTTGAAGATAAATTTTCAAAATCTAAGTCCAAATTTATGGTCAAACACTAGCTTACTATATGGAAGTCCTTTTATTTCAGAGTGATTACTTTTGTAACAGGGTATTTTCCTCTTTAAATATATAGTTAAAAAGTGGTTCCCAAAAATGTTAAGCTTTGAAGCCAAATAATGTAGATTATTTAGGGAAGAAGAGTTTTTCCCCATGCTAACGTAGGGATTTAGTTCTCGATTGGAGAATGTTGTTTGGTAATCAAACTTTCTAGTATAAGTTTCTTATAATCTTGATATTAGCAAAGTATATCTTGGAAAAAAGTAGTACTTTTTAACTAAATTTGTGTTGTATCACATTTTCCACTCCATTTTTTCTGCCGTTTCAAAATTTCTTGAAAGACATGCAAATGTGAAGTTGCATATTTCCATGTTGTTTGGTGCAGACCTGGCGAATCGAGCTGCACGTGCCGCATTGGATGGTGGAATTTCAGCTGTAAGTTGTATTTATCTGATATACTTATTACCCCTTCATCCCAAGTTCATAGCCCAAGCTTAACTGGAGGTATAGAGATTAGAGTTCAAAATCTCCATGGTTTATAGAATACGAGATAAATTTTTTTTCCTTTTACGCAAGTGGAAGATAGTACTTGCATACTTTGTGACTAACCCAAAGGAAAAGACAAAAACTTAAACTTGGTGACTATTATATTCTGGGCAACTACTACAAACATATATCATGATTTGTTAGTTAGATTTAAAATTTTGCATCTACGAAACCAAATTCTCTTTAATGAAGTATTATGATGGTTTTTTGGTTCTTCCATAGGTTTTGCAATATGATAAGAAGTTGGTTAAGACCTAAAATTATCTTTCTGTACTTGAAATAGCCCTGACTTGGACAAATGTATATCAACTGCAGTCTTTTTTTCTACACTTAAGACTTCATTTTATTAGTTAATATTTAGTGGTAAAATCCCCCTACGCTTATTTGTATTGGAAGATTGTAAAGTTAGATAATATAGGTAAGCCATTTTCATTTCTTTCGACAAAAAAGATTAAGATCTTGTTACTTTAAAGGTTTTTAGATGAGAGAAGAGGTAGACTTGGCAAAAACTAAAACTTAGGTAACATCATGTTCCAACATATGTCATGATACCATGCTGTTGCGCACTACTTCTTTTCCTTAAATGCGAATGGGATTGTTCTCTATCTTGTATTAGGATATTTTCATCTTTTGAATGAATATTTTATTCAGAATATAAAGAGGTGTTCTGATAGTCATTATCTTCTAATATTGCAGCTGGAAATTGTGGTGTCCACTCCAGACATTTTTGAGGTACTTTGAGACGTGCAGTTGCTTGCTCTTTCTCATACTGGAAAGCAGTAAACGTTTGGCTGACTTATGTGCTTCTTTTCCTTTATGCAGGTGTTAAGAAACCTAGTTCATGATTATCCCACAAAAATTTTGGTGTAAGAATTCACTAGCTTCTTTATTAATTCACAATATTTTGGTTCAAAGAAAAGGAAGGGAAGAGAAAGAAGAATAGGAACTTGTTGCATTCCCTCTCTTGTGTGGGAACTTCACTTGTTGGGTGTCTGATGTAGCTGAAAGGAAGTAGAAGACGTTCATTTCGATCATTTTATTTTCTAATTTCTTCTTTGGGGGTCGGGGTGAGGGATGGGAGCAACCCTTGACTTTAATTAAACTTGTTTTTTACTTCCCGAAGGAGGGAAAGAAGTCTTTTGCAATTTCTTGGCTTTCCCTCTACCATGACCTCCCTTTATTACCATTAAAGTGTGGCGTAAATTCAGTCTCAACATCCTCAATGTGTCTGCTTCTTGGTAGGTTTTCAGTTCCTCTGTTATTGTAATCCAAAATTTTTAAATTTACCTTCTCTTAAGTGCAAACTCTAGTTTCTTTAGTAGTTATTCCTTGTTTGTGATTTGCAAGACTTTCTTTCTCGAGGCATGACATTTGTCTGTGGATAAGCAGGTGTGCCAATAGTAAGGGCATGCTTGTCTTTACCCAACAAAGGAAACATCCAAATACCATAGTGTCTACTTTGTGTATTGTGGACTCTGTATAAAACATAATTAGGACAGGCTACCAATTGTAATTGTAGGCTCATGTTCTCTATGTTTGCAGATTGGAACAGTATTACAGGCTAAAGATGCCAAAGATTCTATAAACGCTGGAGCTAAATTTCTTATGAGTCCTGCAACAGTTATGGTATGTGTGCTGGTGTTTCAACCTTTCAGATCTTATGCCGAATCCAAATATCTATTTAAGTGTATATCTTATACAAAAAAGATCAGTTCCTGTTACCTGCGATGTCTTTAATGGATATATATATATAATCGTGAATGCCTAAATGGTAGTTGTATTTTGTGACCATGATGACTGCTTTGCTTGATTCTTGCATGTTTTTTTCTCTATCTCAGGATATTCTAGTTGTCTCAGAGAGTGATGCTCTTTATATACCTAGGGTAATGACCCCCACGGAGGTACTGGAATGTCTTGGTCTTCATTTCAACTTGTGATCGTACACCAGAAAAAGATATCAAGATTTTGCCTTCTAGGGCTTGGAAAAGAGCAGAGCCCCTGCCAAGTGCTGTTTTTTTAATGCCCGTCTGTATCACACAACTGGGGACAGACTTATTTCTTGAATATCGACAAGATTTCTTCATGTCATGAAAATATTCAGATTATAACCGCAAAAGAGAGTAACACAATTGTTTTATGATCCTGCAGATATTATCTGCTTTCAATGCCGGTGCCAAGACTGTAAAGGTGAGTCATGACTGTTTTCGATTTATCCCTTGCTCTATGGTTTACCACTATAGCTTGCAGGATTCTTGGATTCCAAGTCTATGAAAGGATGTGATGATGGGTAATGTTTATTGTTTAAACATTTGCTATATAGTTAGTATTTGTAGGAGTTTTGTTTAATCAACCACAGGAACTCTGTAATCTGTTAGTCCAGGTATATGACATTGGGATTCTGTGAAAGAATCACTTTTACTTATATTTCCGCTCCATGCTATCTTACAACTACAGTACAAATATTCACCAGTTCTACATGTGATGTATGTCATGATGGTTGTTCCTTCGATTGGAATGAATATGTTTGTCTCTATGGAGGGCAGCTTAATAATAACTGAGTCGATGGTGATCCTTTTTACAACTTCCTTCTTCTTTTTTTTGGCTTTTACATAGGTTTATCCTGTCGCTGCACTAGGTGGTGTTGGGTACATTTCATCTTTGAAAATGCCTTTTTCTCATATCCCTATGGTTGCATCACAAGGCATAACAATAGGTTGGTTATCTAAATAGATTTCTTGGTTACAAGCCCATGTTTTAATTATTAATCTTTTCTTTTAGATTATTCATTTTCAAAAATTATCATCTCAGGGACATTTCAAAAAGTTGCCCAGTTCTTTTCATTTAGAAGATGAATTGAAAGATCTGCCTCACCTGTTGGTAGTAATGAAATTCAAATTGTTGTTTTTGCTAAAATTGATCTTCAACAAATTCTTGTGGAGCTTATGTTGATAGTGAAAGGAATAATGCAATATGGCTGGTGCCTTTGGCTCTTCTTCCACCATCTCTCTATCAGACGAGGAAAACTTAAATGAGTTCCAGGAGGCCAGAAAAGTGTAGAAGTGCATAAATCATCATACTAATCAAAATTTACTTTGTTAAAAATTGATTGAGAATGTGGAAATGAATTGTCTGTATTTGTTGATCATCTGTATTTTTCATTTATTACCGCAGTATCTGATATACACTAACCAAAAATATGTTGTTTCTCTAGTTTGTCATGTCTCTCTTACTATCTATTACATTATATGA